>OX465588.1:54701565-54982546 GCA_950022655.1 Alentia gelatinosa
GTAAGGGTTGACGGGGCACCTGACTATTATAGAAGTATTGTAGTAAGGGTAGACGGGGCACCTGACTATTATAGTAGTATTATAGTAAGGGTGGACGGGGCACCTGACTATTGTAGTAGTATTGTAGTAAGGGTGGACGGGGCACCTGACTACTATAGTAGTATTATAGTAAGGGTGGACGGGGCACCTGACTATTGTAGTAGTATTGTAGTAAGGGTGGACGGGGCACCTGACTATTATAGTAGTATTGTAGTAAGGGTAGACAGGGGACCTGACTATTATAGTAGTATTGTAGTAAGGGTAGACAGGGCACCTGACTATTATATTAATATTGTAGTAAGGGAGGACAGGGCACCTGACTATTGTAGTAGTATTGTAGTAAGGGAAGACAGGGCACCTGACTATTATAGTAGTATTGTAGTAAGGGAAGACAGGGCACCTGACTATTATAGTAGTATTGTAGTAAGGGAGGACAGGCCACCTGACTGTTATAGAAGTATTGTAGTAAGGGTAGACAGGGCACCTGACTATTATAGTAGTATTGTAGTAAGGGAGGACAGGGCACCTGACTATTATAGTAGTATTGTAGTAAGGGTTGACGGGGCACCTGACTTTTATAGAAGTATTGTAGTAAGGGTAGACGGGGCACCTGACTATTATAGTAGTATTGTAGTAAGGGTGGACGGGGCACCTGACTATTGTAGTAGTATTGTAGTAAGGGTGGACGGGGCACCTGACTACTATAGTAGTATTGTAGTAAGGGAGGACAGGGCACCTGACTATTGTAGTAGTATTGTAGTAAGGGAAGACAGGGCACCTGACTATTATAGTAGTATTGTAGTAAGGGAAGACAGGGGACCTGACTATCATAGTAGTATTGTAGTAAGGGTAGACAGGGCACCTGACTATTATAGTAGTATTGTAGTAAGGGAGGACAGGGGACCTGACTATTATAGTAGTATTGTAGTAAGGGTAGACAGGGGACCTGACTATTGTAGTAGTATTGTAGTAAGGGTAGACAGGGGACCTGACTATTATAATAGTATTGTAGTAAGAGTAGACAGGGCACCTGACTATTATATTAATATTGTAGTAAGGGAGGACAGGGCACCTGACTATTGTAGTAGTATTGTAGTAAGGGAAGACAGGGCACCTGACTATTATAGTAGTATTGTAGTAAGGGAAGACAGGGCACCTGACTATTATAGTAGTATTGTAGTAAGGGAGGACAGGGCACCTGACTGTTATAGAAGTATTGTAGTAAGGGTAGACAGGGCACCTGACTATTATAGTAGTATTGTAGTAAGGGAGGACAGGGCACCTGACTATTATAGTAGTATTATAGTAAGGGTTGACGGGGCACCTGACTATTATAGAAGTATTGTAGTAAGGGTAGACGGGGCACCTGACTATTATAGTAGTATTATAGTAAGGGTGGACGGGGCACCTGACTATTGTAGTAGTATTGTAGTAAGGGTGGACGGGGCACCTGACTACTATAGTAGTATTATAGTAAGGGTGGACGGGGCACCTGACTATTGTAGTAGTATTGTAGTAAGGGTGGACGGGGCACCTGACTATTATAGTAGTATTGTAGTAAGGGTAGACAGGGGACCTGACTATTATAGTAGTATTGTAGTAAGGGTAGACAGGGCACCTGACTATTATATTAATATTGTAGTAAGGGAGGACAGGGCACCTGACTATTGTAGTAGTATTGTAGTAAGGGAAGACAGGGCACCTGACTATTATAGTAGTATTGTAGTAAGGTAAGACAGGGCACCTGACTATTATAGTAGTATTGTAGTAAGGGAGGACAGGCCACCTGACTGTTATAGAAGTATTGTAGTAAGGGTAGACAGGGCACCTGACTATTATAGTAGTATTGTAGTAAGGGAGGACAGGGCACCTGACTATTATAGTAGTATTGTAGTAAGGGTTGACGGGGCACCTGACTTTTATAGAAGTATTGTAGTAAGGGTAGACGGGGCACCTGACTATTATAGTAGTATTGTAGTAAGGGTGGACGGGGCACCTGACTATTGTAGTAGTATTGTAGTAAGGGTGGACGGGGCACCTGACTACTATAGTAGTATTGTAGTAAGGGAGGACAGGGCACCTGACTATTGTAGTAGTATTGTAGTAAGGGAAGACAGGGCACCTGACTATTATAGTAGTATTGTAGTAAGGGAAGACAGGGGACCTGACTATCATAGTAGTATTGTAGTAAGGGTAGACAGGGCACCTGACTATTATAGTAGTATTGTAGTAAGGGAGGACAGGGGACCTGACTATTATAGTAGTATTGTAGTAAGGGTAGACAGGGGACCTGACTATTGTAGTAGTATTGTAGTAAGGGTAGACAGGGCACCTGACTATTATATTAATATTGTAGTAAGGGAGGACAGGGCACCTGACTATTGTAGTAGTATTGTAGTAAGGGAAGACAGGGCACCTGACTATTGTAGTAGTATTGTAGTAAGGGTAGACAGGGCACCTGACTGTTGTAGTAGTATTGTAGTAAGGGAGGACAGGACACCTGACTATTATAGTAGTATTGTAGTAAGGGTAGACAGGGGACCTGACTATTATAGTAGTATTGTAGTAAGGGTAGACAGGGCACCTGACTATTATATTAATATTGTAGTAAGGGAGGACAGGGCACCTGACTATTGTAGTAGTATTGTAGTAAGGGAAGACAGGGCACCTGACTATTATAGTAGTATTGTAGTAAGGGAAGACAGGGCACCTGACTATTATAGTAGTATTGTAGTAAGGGAGGACAGGGCACCTGACTGTTATAGAAGTATTGTAGTAAGGGTAGACAGGGCACCTGACTATTATAGTAGTATTGTAGTAAGGGAGGACAGGGCACCTGACTATTATAGTAGTATTATAGTAAGGGTTGACGGGGCACCTGACTATTATAGAAGTATTGTAGTAAGGGTAGACGGGGCACCTAACGATTATAGTAGTATTATAGTAAGGGTGGACGGGGCACCTGACTATTGTAGTAGTATTGTAGTAAGGGTGGACGGGGCACCTGACTACTATAGTAGTATTATAGTAAGGGTGGACGGGGCACCTGACTATTGTAGTAGTATTGTAGTAAGGGTGGACGGGGCACCTGACTATTATAGTAGTATTATAGTAAGGGTGGACGGGGCACCTGACTATTGTAGTAGTATTGTAGTAAGGGTGGACGGGGCACCTGACTACTATAGTAGTATTGTAGTAAGGGAGGACAGGGCACCTGACTATTGTAGTAGTATTGTAGGGCTTACTGAGTTTACTGGCGATGCCTTTTCCAAAGGCAAACATGTTCATGTCTATTTCAGCGGTGTACACGTTGGCTTCCTCTCCCTCGTTGTTCGACTGGTCGCCGAGAAGGTCTGATACGAAAACATCTGTCGTCCTGCCGTCTCCCTTCTCAGCTAAGGCCACCAGCTTCTTAAAGTCCTAGCAAAGAGAACGCAACCCAAATACTTGAGACATCATACGTGAACACAGGCACAAACGATGATTATGCAATTGTTTATGAGAAAGGTAGAGAAAAGACATGAATTATTCTCCAAATTCAACTAAGCCAATGGGAGCTACAGACAAAGATTTTAATACTGAACTCTTTATTTTCAGCCCACGCCCCGAAGGGTAGGGAGGAGAGAATCTACAATACAAAAGATGGGAATCTTTGAACAAAAGAAACTGCAAGTCAGGTCTGAATACACCTTTTTATTTCACCTTTTATGGACACTCTGATATCATAGATCAATCTCTTATAAGGTAGGAAGTGTCATTTGAAATTATGCAACTACTATATCTACAACCAATGACCAATGAGCACATGCAAAAGAGACGGCAAAGCACCTTGAATGGCGCGAGGAACATGAACTACAGCTACCACACCATCAGTGAATCTCCTGACCAGACCGGAACAGGTGAAACTGACCCGTCTGGAGGCACCCCTCTCAGAAGATCTCACACTCTCTACGTGGTATTTTGTACAAGGTTCTCACCAAGCTCTATGGGAGAAGAATTCTTGACGCATTAGGCTTAGTGCCTTGAGAAAAAAACTTTGATACTCACCAGCCAACACCCATCCACACCCATCAACCCACTCCTACCTACACAGGTAGGGAGGGAGGGAAAATGTAAATAAAAGAGGGCTCTTAAGACCTATTTATAGATAGCTAGCGCTGCCTCGAAAAGCGGTTGCATCACTGGCTAACAATAGCTTATCGATTTGTAGCGGCTGATTTCGAGGAGAGTTGAGGAGAACCCATATATTGGATGGTTTTTTGTAATTTCTTTTGATACATATGATTTTGGATCATATATGTGATTTGAATGATGAATTTAACTTGCAACTGACAGCGACGATTTCAAATGGTTACCTACTATATCTAAAACGGTAGAATTTCGTCGAATCCGTTGAAGTTGCTCCCGCACATAGAGACAGAGTGAACACGACCTATGTTTGGAGACTGAGAGCCCACGAGAGTGAGATTCTCGTGCAGTGAAAAACTCGAACCTGTTCTTCTTTTTTGTATTTCTATACTCAGACAAACTTCTTCTCTTATGATTCATTTCACACCATTCCAAAATCGAACTTTAGTATTGTAGTTTTCTGATCTACTTTTCTCGTGAGAATCCAACGAGATCTCAACTTTTGCTGGTAGCCCTTTCAAACTCCGCTGATTCCTCCACCCACCAACAGTCTAAGTATTTGGCCTATTTATTGCATATGTCTTTGTGGAGCAGTTAGCAGAGCCTCCGGCTTCGGTTGCCGACGCGGGTGTTCGAACCCCGCTGTCGGCAGGCCATAATTTCCTTTTTCTATATTTATCGTACTCAGACTTATCGTACTCGCTAGTTGCTGTAAAAAGTACTTACATTTTCGCCGGTGAGGAAGCTGGCGAGGCCGTACATGAAGCGTCCTGCGGTGTAGAGCCCGTCCACCATGGTGAAGGTCCCGTCTTTAGTGAGCTGCAATCAGCAAACAGGATTTTTTATTTATTTATTTTTTTTTATTCAGGTTTGATTCGATAGTACAAAAAGACTCCGATCTTCCATCAACCTTGTGACATCACGACTTCTACATTATTATGTTCCAAAAATTGCATTCGTCACATTCTAGGTATATTATGTTAACATTGAACAAAGGTGCGGTTGTAACACGTTCCAATAGGAAAAAGTAAAGTGCAGATACATGGATAGTGCAGTTACATAGTAAAGATGTGTAATATTTGATACATGACGAACAGGTAACAATGGAATGATGAGAGGTAGTCTGGCATGCATTAGGGAGCTTGTATTATACATAGTTGGTTGGGTCATTATATTTGTTATCAACAGAACAAAAGTAACACATTTTCTATTTTACTATATTTGTTATATCTACTATATTTATAATATTTTAATATACTTAATATATCTGATATATACAGGATAACCGGTGGTCAGTGTCGGGCAAAACGATTTCTGTCTTTTCGTCATCCATTTCTGCATCAAAGATAGAAGTTAGTAACAATTTTCTTCTACCTTAAACACACTACACGATGTCAGTACAATTGGACGCTGCACCACGGTTTCCCCCTGATCTCGAAGTTTCTCCTGATCTTGTATTTTTCCCTGATCTTGCATTTCCCCCCCAATCGCACGATTCCCCCAGATCTCGTGTTTCTCAATTTCTCCCAGCTTCTCCTGATCTTGCAGTTTCCCCTGATCTTGTGTTTTCCCCTGATCTTGTGTTTTCCACTGATCTGACGGGGACAACACTGTGCTCCACGTTTTTCTTTGATTTTCTATCAAAACCTTTTGAAAGGGTATTTGTGATATACCAGGAAAGTTGGTATTAATTTATTCCGAGGCGAATTGGAAACTAAAAGAGATTTAATATTCTGTGAGAGAGGACTCATGGTCTTGGTGAGTCTTTAAAAGATAATTAGGGCTGACTCTATAAAGCCTTGAGAGTAGAGTCTGAGTCTTTTGGGTGGGGGGGGGGGGGGTCAGGTTCACGACGCACGACGCCTGTCTCGTCATGTATATAGTGTAATGAGGAGATCATGGAGACTGACCAGCACGACGCCCGTCTCGTCATGTATATAGTGTAATGAGCAGATTGCGGAGACTGACCAGCATGACGCCTGTCAAATCATGTATATAGTGTAATGAGGAGATCATGGAGACTGACCAGCATGATGCCCGTCTCGTCAGGTATATAGTGTAATGAGCAGATTGCGGAGACTGACCAGCACGACGCCCGTCTCGTCATGTATATAGTATAATGAGCAAATTGCGGAGACTGACCAGCACAACGCCTGTCTCGTCATGTATATAGTGTAATGAGGAGATCATGGAGACTGACCAGCATGACGCCTGTCTCGTCATGCATGTAGTATAATGAGCAGATTGCGGAGACTGACCAGCACAACGACTGTCTCGTCATGTATATAGTGTAATGAGCAGATTGCGGAGACTGACCAGCACAACGCCTGTCTCGTCATGTATATAGTGTAATAAGGAGATCATGGAGACTGACCAGCATGACGCCCGTCTCGTCATGTATATAGTATAATGAGCAGATTGCGGAGACTGATCAGCACGACGCCCGTCTCGTCATGGTATAGTGTAATGAGTAGATTGTGGAAACTGACCAGCATGACGCCTGTCTTGTCATGTATATAGTGTAATGAGGAGATCATGGAGACTGACCAGCATGACGCCTGTCTCGTCATGTATGTAGTATAATGAGCAGATTGCGGAGACTGACCAGCATGATGCCCGTCTCATCATGTATATAGTGTAATGAGCAGATTGTGGAGACTGACCAGCATGACGCCTGTCTCATCATGTATCTAGTGTAATGAGCAGATTGCGGAGACTGACCAGCATGATGCCCGTCTCGTCATGTATATAGTGTAATGAGCAGATTGCTGAGACTGACCAGCATGACGCCTGTCAAATCATGTATATAGTGTAATGAGGAGATCGTGGAGACTGACCAGCATGACGCCCATCTCGTCATGTATATAATGTAATGAGCAGATTGCGGAGACTGACCAGCATGATGCCCGTCTCGTCATGGTATAGTGTAATGAGCAGATTGCGGAGACTGACAAGCATGACGCCTGTCTCGTCATGTATATAGTGTAATGAGGAGATCATGGAGACTGACCAGCACGACGCCTGTCTCGTCATGTATGTAGTATAATGAGCAGATTGTGGAGACTGACCAGCATGATGCCCGTCTCGTCAGGTATATAGTGTAATGAGCAAATTGCGGAGACTGACCAGCATGACGCCCGTCTCGTCATGTATATAGTATAATGAGCAGATTGCGGAGACTGACCAGCATGACACCTGTCTCATCATGTATATAGTCTAATGAGCAGATTGCGGAGACTGACCAGCATGACGCCTGTCTCGTCATGTATATAGTGTAATGAGGAGATCGTGGAGACTGACCAGCATGACGCCCGTCTCGTCATGTATGTAGTATAATGAGCAGATTGTGGAGACTGACCAGCATGATGCCCGTCTCGTCATGTATATAGTATAATGAGCAGATTGCGGAGACCGACCAGCATGACGCCCGTCTCGTCATGTATATAGTATAATGAGCAGATTGCGGAGACCGACCAGCATGATGCCTGTCTCGTCATGTATATAGTGTAATGAGGAGATCGTGGAGACTGACCAGCATGACGCCTGTCTCGTCATGTATATAGTGTAATGAGGAGATCGTGGAGACTGACCAGCATGATGCCCGTCTCGTCAGGTATATAGTGTAATGAGCAGATTGCGGAGACTGACCAGCATGATGCCCGTCTCGTCATGTATATAGTATAATGAGCAGATTGCGGAGACTGACCAGCATGACGCCTGTCTCGTCATGTATATAGTATAATGAGCAGATTGCGGAGACTGACCAGCATGATGCCCGTCTCGTCATGTATATAGTATAATGAGCAGATTGTGGAGACTGACCAGCATGATGCCCGTCTCATCATGTATATAGTATAATGAGCAGATTGTGGAGACTGACCAGCATGACGCCTGTGCCGGAGCCGGCCATCACGAGGAGGCGCGGTCTGTCCTCCTCCTTCATCTCCTCCTCGCCGCTCGCCTGCGTCCCCATCTTCATCTCCATCAGTTCCTCGTTCTTCTTCATCAGCGCTGTGGCCTGCGCCTTGAAGGCCTGGCCTGCCGCCTCCACCTTCTCCGACACCGGCAGCAGCAACTCCTCGGCAGGCAGCGACTTCTCAAGCGCCAGCAGCGCCTTGCAGAAACAGTCAAACTCCGGCAGGATCTCCATTCTACAAAGAAACACAGCGACTGAGAACGCGTCCACTATGGGTTGACCAGCGAGGGGCGTGTTGCTACGGTGTCATACATGATAAATCATATATATACATATATATATGTATATATATATATATATATATATATATATATATATATATATATATATATTAAAAGGCAAAAAAGCTGGATGTCGAATCGATATGTATGCCTTTAGGGCACAGAGTGATTGTTAGTACCACCAGGAATAGCAGAAGACAATGAACGCCATGTAAACAATTATATGAAATTGAGTGACGTTTAGATTTTATCCGGCCCCATCACATATTTCTAACTGAATATGTCACCCGTGGCATATAAATATCATATGGCATAATTGGAGGAGCTCTAGTGTGTCCCTCTTATCTTAATGTCGCGGTATCGTGTGGTGTGGTAATTAAAGGGGGGCGTCCATCAACCACGACAAGGCTACGACAATGGCTTTCCGACAAGGTCCACGACAGCTCTACGATTGGAAGCCTTATCGTAGCCTTGTCGTAGTTGGTGGACCCCAGTTCCCGACAAGAGGCTACGACAAGGCCACGACAGGCTGCGACATGAAGCTTGTCGGGGGTCTGTCGGGGGCCTTCCGACAAGGTTACGACAAAATCGAACATGTTCGATTTTGGAGCCTTGTCGTAGGGTGTCGTGGCGTGTCGTGAGGTTGTCGCAGAGGTCTAGGATAGAATATTGTAGATATTGTAGGTGGAGCGTGCACTTCCCAACAGGCTGCGACAAGGGCTCACGACAGCTCCCTTACTCACAACAAGGCTGCGACAAGGCGCCGATAGGAACTTTCTTGTCGGCGCGTGTCGTAGCCTTGTCGTGGTTGGTGGACGCACCCCCTTACTCACAACAAGGCTGCGACAAGGCGCCGATAGGAACTTTCTTGTCGGCGCGTGTCGCAGCCCTGTCGTGGTTGGTGGACGCACCCCCTTACTCACAACAAGGCTGCGACAAGGCGCCGATAGGAACTTTCTTGTCGGCGCGTGTCGTAGCCTTGTCGTGGTTGGTGGACGCACCCCCTTACTCACAACAAGGCTGCGACAAGGCGCCGATAGGAACTTTCTTGTCGGCGCGTGTCGCAGCCTTGTCGTGGTTGGTGGACGCACCCCCTTACTCACAACAAGGCTGCGACAAGGCGCCGATAGGAACTTTCTTGTCGGCGCGTGTCGCAGCCCTGTCGTGGTTGGTGGACGCACCCCCTTACTCACAACAAGGCTGCGACAAGGCGCCGATAGGAACTTTCTTGTCGGCGCGTGTCGCAGCCTTGTCGTGGTTGGTGGACGCCCCCCTTACTCACAACAAGGCTGCGACAAGGCGCCGATAGGAACTTTCTTGTCTGCGCGTGTCGTAGCCTTGTCGTGGTTGGTGGACGCCCCCCTTACTCACAACAAGGCTGCGACAAGGCGCCGATAGGAACTTTCTTGTCGGCGCGTGTCGCAGCCCTGTCGTGGTTGGTGGACGCACCCCCTTACTCACAACAAGGCTGCGACAAGGCTGCGATTGGAACTTTCTTGTCTGCGCGTGTCGTAGCCTTGTCGTGGTTGGTGGACGCCCCCCTTACTCACAACAAGGCTGCGACAAGGCGCCGATAGGAACTTTCTTGTCGGCGCGTGTCGTAGCCCTGTCGTGGTTGGTGGACGCACCCCCTTACTCACAACAAGGCTGCGACAAGGCGCCGATAGGAACTTTCTTGTCGGCGCGTGTCGTAGCCTTGTCGTGGTTGGTGGACGCACCCCCTTACTCACAACAAGGCTGCGACAAGGCGCCGATAGGAACTTTCTTGTCGGCGCGTGTCGTAGCCTTGTCGTGGTTGGTGGACGCCCCCCTTACTCACAACAAGGCTGCGACAAGGCGCCGATAGGAACTTTCTTGTCGGCGCGTGTCGCAGCCCTGTCGTGGTTGGTGGACGCACCCCCTTACTCACAACAAGGCTGCGACAAGGCTGCGATTGGAACTTTCTTGTCTGCGCGTGTCGTAGCCTTGTCGTGGTTGGTGGACGCCCCCCTTACTCACAACAAGGCTGCGACAAGGCGCCGATAGGAACTTTCTTGTCGGCGCGTGTCGTAGCCCTGTCGTGGTTGGTGGACGCACCCCCTTACTCACAACAAGGCTGCGACAAGGCGCCGATAGGAACTTTCTTGTCGGCGCGTGTCGTAGCCTTGTCGTGGTTGGTGGACGCACCCCCTTACTCACAACAAGGCTGCGACAAGGCGCCGATAGGAACTTTCTTGTCGGCGCGTGTCGTAGCCTTGTCGTGGTTGGTGGACGCCCCCCCAAAGACTTCAGACTTACTTGCAGCTAAGTCCAGCCTCTATTGGCTTCTTGAAGGCAGCGCCACCGACTCCAGACGAGTTGACGATTATCTCACCTTTCTCATTCGCCTGAAAGAAACATTATGCTCAGTACAGTGAGAAGGAATGGGAGGTAACGACCGACCGACCGTGATGAAGAAATGCATCAGGGGATTTACCTCAGCGCCTTCGGCTTTATTTTTCCATATATGTTTTTATTGGGTGCGATTTGATAGTATACAACTTCAATCTGCCATCGTTGCCCATGTGACAGGTTTACCCACTACACTTATATGTCAATATAGATTTCTTCGTCACTTTTACATGTATAACACAACATAACATAACATTTCTAAGCATTAGAGACAATCCTTGTAGAGAAGGTTATATGTTAAGTATACAGGACAAGGATGATGAAGATGATGATCGTGTTAAACTCCAATACTTATATAGAACGTCCTGACCATACTGTACAAGTCACAGAACGAGATGCTAATTTACAGTTTGTACGGACCGAGGCGTTTACGCCGAGTTCCATACAAACGGTAAATTAGCATCGAGTTCTGTGACTTGTACAAGCATGGCTGGACGTTATATATTTACTACATACCCGAAATTTAAAAAAAAATCAATTTCATTTTTCTTAACAACCAAAATTTTAATAAATGTGCATGGCTAGGTGGTCCGTATTCTAGTGTACTGACCAGTGGTCCATACAGTATTTATACGTCATATGCCAAAACGGTGCGTATTTACAGTATACGGCATGGGTATATAGTATAGAACGTCCTGACCATGCTGTACAAGTCACAGAACGAGATGGTAATTTACGGTTTGTACGGAACATCGAGTTCTGTGACTTGTACAAGCATGGTTGGACGTTATATATTTACTATTTACCCGAAATTAAAAAAAAAAAATCATTAATTTAATTTCTAACAACCGATATGTTAATAAAAGTTTATGGCAAGGTGGACCGTATTTTAGTGTACGGACCAGTACAGTATTTTTACGTCATATGGCGAAATGGTGCGTATTTACAGTATATACGGCATGGGTATATAGTAAAATGGAATACAGCTGATTGTGACTTATTGCAGCACGTTAGGAGTCTTTACTAAACGAGCCCGTGGGGCGAGTTAGGAGGGTGTTCCACCAGGACTGACAGGTCGGTGATACGCACCGTCAAGTCGGCGTTGTCCTTGATGTACTGGACCATGCCGTCCACATCACTCCGCGGGAACATGGCGAAGTGCACCTGACCTTGACTGCCCTCTTCCTGAAGTCACCAAACAGATTAACATCAATCTCCATTCAACATTTATGACACAGTATAAAGTGTAAATGTATCCAACCCTCGAACCCACTTTTCCAGCCATATCCGATTTTAAAATTTCATGGTAGCGTTACCAGCGCGTAGACCACACACTTTAAATATAGAGAATAGACAGGTGCGATTAAATAGAGATCATATAAAGGACAGGGTGGTTTCTATGCCGTCTTTATCTCACCGCTGGTACTTTTCCCACTGACTTAATATTGGAAACTCGAACTCAACCCCCATGGAGTATTGTAAAAAGGTAAAATCAAAGGGCCATGACCTCACAAACGTGATATTTCCTCAGCAACTAGTATCATATCACATTTAACAAAGTTGATAATGCTTCTCCTAGCCTTAATTTAATGAACTTAAGTTTAGTGTAGAAGAGTTTGGTGCATCTTTGATATATTTTAACATATATGGTGGTGAAGGTATTAAAATTTACAAACAAGGTGTTATTTAAAACTGCCATTATCATTTATGAAGTAGAGTTCCTGACAAGGTGCGGTTGGAATGGAACGAGATTCATGAAGTTGTTCAGTCTAGTCGAGCAAACATAAGCGGCCTCTCCCAGTTCCCAGTCACAGCAGGGTGTGCAGACTGTGGACGGACCAATCAAGGTAATCTCTAATCTGCCTCTTTCATATATAATGACAATTGAGAATCACGTTTGCTACTTACATTGTAGTCCGGTTATTCTTATCTTAGGAAAGTATATTGATAGTGGAATAACAAGTATCATCTCCTATTAAGAAGTAATATGGCTACTCCTTAAGTGTTATTTAAAACAAAGATTATTTTTCGTGAGGGAAGGTACAATAGATAACAGAGTGATTGCTAGATCTGCTGCCATCCGCCAGGTAACCTGATGAGTTCAGATGCAGCCCGTGAAGATGGCACACTGTAGTAGAGAGATATTTGCTGTTTTTCGATGATATAATCCATTAATCCATTGATATTTACACCCACACCTGATAATTTGTTCAGGGCCAACTTAGTCACCTCCACAAAACGACAGCTATCTGCCCCATAGGACGTAAAAAGTCGAAAACTGGTCGGAGGTGGACCACACGATCATTGTACAGGCTAACCGATACTGAATAAAAAGAGTTTGCATTTTACATCTTTGATATATGACCGATTGTCTGTATCCGTTATGTAGCTGCTTGGTTGCATTCATCCAAGGGAGGTATATTGGTGTTGAAGCAAGTAAGATGCTCGTATTCAGATAACTTGATGTTACTATTCCTTAAGTGTCATTCAAAACTATCATTTCCGAGTAGGGCTTTCAGTCATGAAGTAGGGTTTGTATCAAGGTGAGGTTGGAATGAGAGGAGATTGGTGAAGTTGTTAACTCAAGTCGATCACTCGCACTTCACACGACAGGACACAGAGACACACGACAGGACTCAGAGACACACGACAGGACTCAGAGACACACGACAGGACTCAGAGACACACGACAGGACTCAGAGACACACGACAGGACTCAGAGACACACGACAGAGACACAGAGACACACGACAGGACTCAGAGACACACGACAGAGACACAGAGACACACGACAGGACTCAGAGACACACGACAGAGACACAGAGACACACGACAGGACTCAGAGACACACGACAGAGACACACGACAGGACTCAGAGACACACGACAGGACTCATAGACACACGACAGGACTCAGAGACACACGACAGGACTCAGAGACACACGACAGAGACACACGACAGGACTCAGAGACACACGACAGGACTCAGAGACACACGACAGGACTCAGAGACACACGACAGGACTCAGAGGTGGTGAAGGTCCAGAGACAGGACTCAGAGGTGGTGAAGGTCCAGAGACAGGACTCAGAGGTGGTGAAGGTCCAGAGACAGGACTCAGAGGTGGTGAAGGTCCAGAGACAGGACTCAGAGGTGGTGAAGGTTCAGAGACAGGACTCAGAGGTGGTGAAGGTCCAGAGACAGGACTCAGAGGTGGTGAAGGTCCAGAGACAGGACTCAGAGGTGGTGAAGGTCCAGAGACAGGACTCAGAGGTGGTGAAGGTCCAGAGACAGGACTCAGAGGTGGTGAAGGTCCAGAGACAGGACTCAGAGGTGGTGAAGGTCCAGAGACAGGACTCAGAGGTGGTGAAGGTCCAGAGACAGGACTCAGAGGTGGTGAAGGTCCAGAGACAGGACTCAGAGGTGGTGAAGGTCCAGAGACAGGACTCAGAGGTGGTGAAGGTCCAGAGACAGGACTCAGAGGTGGTGAAGGTCTAGAGACAGGACTCAGAGGTGGTGAAGGTCCAGAGACAGGACACAGAGGTGGTGAAGGTCCAGAGACAGGACTCAGAGGTGGTGAAGGTCCAGAGACAGGACTCAGAGGTGGTGAAGGTCCAGAGACAGGACTCAGAGGTGGTGAAGGTCCAGAGACAGGACTCAGAGGTGGTGAAGGTTCAGAGACAGGACTCAGAGGTGGTGAAGGTCCAGAGACAGGACTCAGAGGTGGTGAAGGTCCAGAGACAGGACTCAGAGGTGGTGAAGGTCCAGAGACAGGACTCAGAGGTGGTGAAGGTCCAGAGACAGGACTCAGAGGTGGTGAAGGTCTAGAGACAGGACTCAGAGGTGGTGAAGGTCCAGAGACAGGACACAGAGGTAGTGAAGGTCCAGAGATAGGACTCAGAGGTGGTGAAGGTCCAGAGACAGGACTCAGAGGTGGTGAAGGTCCAGAGACAGGACTCAGAGGTGGTGAAGGTCCAGAGACAGGACTCAGAGGTGGTGAAGGTCCAGAGACAGGACTCAGAGGTGGTGAAGGTCCCGAGACAGGACTCAGAGGTGGTGAAGGTCCAGAGACAGGACTCAGAGGTGGTGAAGGTCCAGAGACAGGACACAGAGGTGGTGAAGGTCCAGAGACAGGACTCAGAGGTGGTGAAGGTCCAGAGACAGGACTCAGAGGTGGTGAAGGTCCAGAGACAGGACTCAGAGGTGGTGAAGGTCCAGAGACAGGACTCAGAGGTGGTGAAGGTCCAGAGACAGGACTCAGAGGTGGTGAAGGTCCAGAGACAGGACTCAGAGGTGGTGAAGGTCCAGAGACAGGACTCAGAGGTGGTGAAGGTCCAGAGACAGGACTCAGAGGTGGTGAAGGTCCAGAGACAGGACTCAGAGTTGGTGAAGGTCCAGAGACAGGACTCAGAGGTGGTGAAAGTCCAGAGACAGGACTCAGAGGTGGTGAAGGTCCAGAGACAGGACTCAGAGGTGGTGAAGGTCCAGAGACAGGACTCAGAGGTGGTGAAGGTCCAGAGACAGGACTCAGAGGTGGTGAAGGTCCAGAGACAGGACTCAGAGGTGGTGAAGGTCCAGAGACAGGACTCAGAGGTGGTGAAGGTCCAGAGACAGGACTCAGAGGTGGTGAAGGTCCAGAGACAGGACTCAGAGGTGGTGAAGGTCCAGAGACAGGACTCAGAGGTGGTGAAGGTCCAGAGACAGGACTCAGAGGTGGTGAAGGTCCAGAGACAGGACTCAGAGGTGGTGAAGGTCCAGAGACAGGACTCAGAGGTGGTGAAGGTCCAGAGACAGGACTCAGAGGGGGTGGTGAAGGTCCAGAGACAGGACTCAGAGGTGGTGAAGGTCCAGACACAGGACTCAGAGGTGGTGAAGGTCCAGAGACAGGACTCAGAGGTGGTGAAGGTCCAGAGACAGGACTCAGAGGTGGTGAAGGTCCAGAGACAGGACTCAGAGGTGGTGAAGGTCCAGAGACAGGACTCAGAGGTGGTGAAGGTCCAGAGACAGGACTCAGAGGTGGTGAAGGTCCAGAGACAGGACTCAGAGGTGGTGAAGGTCCAGAGACAGGACACAGAGGTGGTGAAGGTCCAGAGACAGGACTCAGAGGTGGTGAAGGTCCAGAGACAGGACTCAGAGGTGGTTAAGGTCCAGAGACAGGACTCAGAGGTGGTGAAGGTCCAGAGACAGGACTCAGAGGTGGTGAAGGTCCAGAGACAGGACTCAGAGGTGGTGAAGGTCCAGAGACAGGACTCAGAGGTGGTGAAGGTCCAGAGACAGGACTCAGAGGTGGTGAAGGTCCAGAGACAGGACTCAGAGGTGGTGAAGGTCCAGAGACAGGACTCAGAGGTGGTGAAGGTCCAGAGACAGGACTCAGAGGTGGTGAAGGTCCAGAGACAGGACTCAGAGGGGGTGGTGAAGGTTGTTCAGAGACACACGACAGGGTGCAGGGAGTGGGGGTTGAGGGGATGTCAACCTCACGTCCTCACAGTCACACATCAGCCTCAGGAAACCAAACAGAGGGAGTGTCAGACATCTAGGTCCTAATGATAAGTTCTCTCATCTATGTCATACTTGGGCTTTAATTGGCTCGCCATTCTTGTACTCCTTGTTAGATCTGTAGATAATTTTCCCCACGGTTGAACCTACAAGACATAACAGTGGTCAAAGGCATAACAAATACTCTCATGAATTTGAATTTGAAACCTCGTGAGAGGTATTAGTAGGTGTTTTTTTTCTATTTAACAAACAATAAGCAGGAACCAATTCGAACTATTGGTTATGAAGTTACCAAGTCCAGCCGTGTCCTGTGAGGTAGCAGGAGGACACATACTCACTGAGCCCGTAGTGATGGCTGTGCACGGTATCTTGACCCACAAATACGGCCTTATGCCGTATTCATCACGGCCCTATGGCCGAACATTATCTATACGTCATGGTTAGGAACTGGTAGTATTTTATAGATATTCAACCACGGGTATATATACAATACTAAGCTCGGTGGCCAAGTGGTAGGGGTGTTCGCCTCGAGCATGGGAGGTCGTGGGTTCAAACCCCGGTCGGGTCATACCAAAGACTCACACAAAAATGGTACCCACTGCCCATTCGGCTAACACCCGCCATAAGAAGGAGGAGTAGGGGTCTAGGGCCCGAGTGGAAGAAGGGCTATATAGCCGAATTCGGTGATTGTGTTGTAACACAATATCCCCTTAAAAATTGCCTTAAAAAAACCAAAAACAACTATATAATAAGAACAATAAGAACAATAATTATGATAACAATAACTCCTACATGAAAATAGATTGGAGAAAATATCTCTGATAGTTATTTGGATCTTGGCAGTGTCAGTGACCGTCATTCCTTGTGTGACCTCCTAATTACAATTATATGACCTTACCACTACAGAAAAAGACTCGTTGACTGAATCAATCATTAAACTGCCAGGTAAGAGCCACCTATTTCAGGGGATTTGTGAAGGTGTACACCAGTAGCTCTGCATGCAAGAGCAAGTCTCACATGATATCTACAGTCTGTAAGAAGATTGAGGCTCAGTGGCCGAGGTTCATTCTCCGCAAAACACTTCAGCGTTAAGCCATGTTGCTGACATCGGGTCTCCTTCATATTTCTATCTGATGGTATTACATTCTTTGAGGATTTGTGCATGCAGTTCAAATGAAGAAAATGCGTTTAACACAAAAAAGTATGATACCTTATTATGCAAAACCAATATCATTATATACCTATGGCTGAATGCCTATGAAATACCACCCGCTGCTGGGGGTGACGTATAGATAATATTCATGCACTGAGATGTAATGGATGAACTATGAATCAATGACTTATAATGTGAATAAAATGGCGGTGTCTCATCAATTTTAGGTATATGATAATAAGAAAACGTAGTGACTGAGCCGTAGGGGTGTCGTTCTTGGCCTTTTGTCCTATAAAATATCAAATGTCTCTTCGCCTCCTGCGTCGCGACCTTATAGGACAAACGACCCTGAATGGTCGTCCCTATGGGCTCAGTAACCACATTTTCTCTCAGTGTTGGTCAGGTAAGAACTCAGTGGATCCCACAAGGTGGTAGAAAAATGGCGGTAGTTTGCTGGCCTCACATGTGAGTATATAAGGGTTTGTTTTATAACTTGTGCCTCGATAGTACAGGGCACAAGGAGACCTGGTACGAGGGTTATTGTTTGATAATAATCAAGCTTGTTAACTAAGACAGTCCTAGACGATGGAAGGTCATCCATAAGTGGTGAAAAAAGTTGGGTCTCGTTGGGGCACAGAAAATGGTCTTCATGTACGAGCCTAAATTATTCTAGAGGCTTCCAGGGGCCCGTTTCACAATCCAGGATCGTACATGTAGACCCTTTTCTGTACGCCATAGAGACCCAGGAACAATGCGGGTCAATTTCATTCAACACTTATAGATGACCTTATGGACGGCCAATATTGTCTTAGACAACAGACTTAAATATTATTAAACGATAACCCTTGTACGAGGTACAGAAAAGGTTCTTCATGTACGATCCTAGATTATGAAACAACCCCCAGGCTAAGAATGTATAGGGCACAGAGTGATTGCTAGTTCGGCCATCATCCGTCATGAAATAAACAAGGGAACATGGACTCACGTTGTTGATAGCGCCACTGTAGTCGGGGGGTAACCAATGTTATCAATTGTTATAATCTATAGATGATATTGAGACGAGGTTAAATTCATCCATGGCAAGCCCGAAAAAATATTTTTGATAAAATCCATTGATAACTGGTCCCGCCGCCTGGTGTTTAAGATGGCGCCGGGGGCAAGATGGGCGCCTCCATAGCCCAATAGCTGTGTGCCATATGTTCTCACTTTTAGGAGCACTTACCGATGTCGAAGGCGAGGCCAGACGACTTCTGCACGTCCTCGGCGGGCACGGGGAACGCCACGTCGGAAACGAGGCCCATCAGTGGCGGGAGCGGCGCGGGGGTGGCCGCCATGGCGTTCTGCGGCTACAAATAACAAAAACATGACAAAAACATGATATACCGTACACAGTATGGCGGTCTGCGGCTACAAATTACAAAAACATGACAAAACATGATATACTCTACACATCATGGCAGTCTGCGGCTACAAATAACAAAAACATGAAAAAACATGATATACTATACACATCATGGCAGTCTGCGGCTACAAATAACAAAAACATGACAAAACATGATATACCGTACACAGCATGGCAGTCTGCGGCTACAAATAACAAAAACATGACAAAACATGATATACCGTACACAGCATGGCAGTCTGCGGCTACAAATAACAAAAACATGACAAAACATGATATACTATACAAATCATGGCGGTCTGCGGCTACAAATAACAAAAACATGACAAAACATGATATACCGTACACAGCATGGCAGTCTGCGGCTACAAATAACAAAAACATGACAAAAACATGATATACCGTACACAGCATGGCGGTCTGCGGCTACAAATAACAAAAACATGACAAAACATGATATACTCTACACATCATGGCAGTCTGCGGCTACAAATAACAAAAAACATGACAAAACATGATATACCGTACACAGCATGGCAGTCTGCGGCTACAAATAACAAAAACATGACAAAAACATGATATACCGTACACAGCATGGTAGTCTGCGGCTACAAATAACAAAAAACATGACAAAAACATGATATACCGTACACAGCATGGCAGTCTGCGGCTACAAATAACAAAAACATGACAAAAACATGATATACCGGACACAGCATGGCAGTCTGCGGCTACAAATAACAAAAACATGACAAAACATGATATACCTACACATCATGGCGGGATTACTTTCTAAAGTGGAAAGAACCTCATGTGTTGCAGGGTTTGGTTTTGTCAACAATGCCCATGTGCTCCTTTGAAGGGGCAGTCTAATCAACTGTGGATTCCCATTATAAAATGGTTTAAGTCTGAAAAAGAAACAGCTAGATTGTCTGTGAAGCTCCTTTAACAATTCCCATATTTCCATGATCATGATATGTGAGTTGTTTGACCTGTATAACTTTTCACAGTTGCCTTGTTTTGAATCTGAAATGTTTGCTGGTCTCCCCTGTCTTTTGTAGGATACCCAGGGAACCAGCTTTGGGTTGAGGCAGAGACTAGCTAGCACTAGCGCCGCGAAAGATCTGGGAGGAGAGTGCGCGTATAGAGCACAGTATTTGTGTACATGTATATGTGCGCGCACATATTTGTCGCTGTACTTGTCGCCCGGCGTATATCAATCTCAATAAATTAGTGTGCGATATTTATTTTCCAACTAATACAAAGTGCCCATATAAACCCATAGGAAGTGTGCATGGACATACCCGGTGCATACTGATATGTTGTATGCTCCAAGGGGGCTCATACGGAAAAATGGTGCATATATACGGAAAAATAGTGCATAGTTAAAACGAACGGATATCAGTATGCCATTAAATTGACTCTACGCAATATCCTCGCATGCGCTCGGATATCTTAAAAATCTTTAATGAGAACAACATATAGTAGAACCCCGCGTAAGCAGACACCCTCCGTATCGGGCCAAAGTGTCCGCTGACGTGGGTCCGCTTACACGAGGTCAAAATACAATCTAATATAGGGATCCGTTCCGAGCAAAGGTGTCCGTTTGGCAGGGTTCTATTGTACTCTCATAACAGGGCTTCTGATTGGCTGGCAACTTGCCACGTGATCAACCTTGGTACAACAATTTCCGTCTTGGTATGGATATATAGAAAGATATGGTTAGTGTGTCTGAATGGAATCTGTTCAGATATATTTTTGTCAGAAATACTCACCTCATTCTTCGAATTCGGTGAGTATTTCTGACAAAAATATCGAGGGACACACTCGCTATGTCTTTTTATTATTATATACCGAAATGCCATTTTGTTACTTACGATTCCATCTCCATTCAACCTCTGAACTAACCCCTCAGTCTACGAATGTCAAACCATATAATAATATAATGATATAAGTATATAATAATATGATATACTTAACAGCGCTATATCACTATGTAGAGTTCGGCTAAAGGGATATAATAAGTACTATACATGTATATACATGTATAATGACCTTAGTGAATTATGTAAATATCATGTGTTGAACGATAACTGCAGGAAAGCCCCGTCTACGACTTGACGTGCTCACACTGGTGCCTGCGCCTCTAAACTCTGCCCGTCAAACACGCCGTGTGATGTAAGAGGGCTTACGGCTCATACGGCGCTTGTTCCTCTGCAGGCTTTACGTGGTGAGGCCGCACTACCTTTCACCCTCCGATAGGCACGTAATCGACAATCCAATACACCGCCATGTTCAAGACCAAATCACAACAGGAAAACGGCCACTATTTCAGCCAGAGGAGTAACTGAGGAATAGGGTGCTCCAAAGCGCAGTTTGAACTTCTGAAACCTGATGGAGTATCGTATATCAAAACGCAGTATCATTAAGTATAGTTCATATTGGAGGATCCCCAGGGAATGGGTCAGGCTGTCCCGGAGCTAACACAGGGCTACAGGTGGTTTCAGCTCCTGTATATATGAACTGGCAGGGGGAGATTTGCTCAGGGATCAGAACATGAGTGCGTTTCTGTTGGTAGGAGTCAGTTTGGGGGAGATTAATTCCAAATTGGTTGACCACCCTACATATCACTTCATCTGTTCGCAAACACCTTAAGTACGTTTATTTTTATCATTAAGGCTGCAGGCATTGTGAAACTAACCTATGGAAAGAGATGTCTATTGCTCATAATCCAACATGATCAGTTAAAAGGTATATATCTGACACTTATTCTAATATAGGTGGAGCAAAAATATGAAAAGCTCCTGTTTGTCCACGACAGAATGGGTAAATTAGGGCATTCGCCGTGTTTCTACAAGTTATAATGTGGTTCTATCATTCACAAACAAGGGTGATTGCCTACAGCTGGTAGTGCTTGCGGGTGTAGTATCATTACATCTTTACTGTATTCTCTGAAAGTTTGAAGAAAATGACGTGGATTTTGCGATAAGAAATACAACTTTTAAGAATACCTAGATGTATATACTGGCATGGTGGCTTCACATTTTAAGTTGGACATGCGTTCTATAATACTCTGGGATCACAAGGTTAAGACGTCGAGGAACATGACGTGGCCCTCACATTCTCACATGAGTCTGCTATTGCAAATTTAGATTATACAACTGTATTTTGAGTCAGGGTTTTCTCAAAGGAAATTTATTTTGGAGCTGGCTCCCGGCGAGTGACCACTTCGTTCAGGCGACCACCCCGCTAGTCGGACCAGTGACCTGAGAAAGCTCAGATGACATCAATGTTTGCAGCATACTTCTCCACAATAGATTCCTCTGAGACCTCATGAGGGATTTTTATCGCCCCTCTGTAGTCATTATTCTGAAAGAATCCATTTATCTTCATGTCAGATTTCCCCAATGATTGGAAATCCCTTGTACTATGATAAGATTGTCGATCGACTCGCGATATCGCCGCGCTGTATATTATATAGCGTTATCTACGGCACAAGCCGCTGTGTCAAGACTGGGTGGGCCATAGTTGTGTTTCCAAGATAAAACTATATAATATAACTATATAACTATATAACTATATAACTATATAACTATATATATATATATATATATATATATATATATATATATATATATATATATATATATATAGGGAGAGAGAGATAGGGTGACGGAGAGAGAGAGAGGAAATGGTAAAGAGAGAGAGAGAGGGAGAGAGAGAGGAGAGAGTGAGAAGGTGAAGGACAGAGAGAGAGAGAGAGAGAAAGAGAGAGAGAGAGAGATGAGAGAGAGGGGAGGAAGGGCGGGAGAGAGAGGGAGAGACCTCGCACCAAGGCTGAAGGCAAGTTCCCAGAACAGATGAGTTGCAACAGAAAGAATTTATAGATATAGAAGAAGGGCTTCACCCGTAAAATAGAGATTACAAAACATCAACATGTGCCATTCACTTTGAGGTGGTGCCCGTCCTGTGCTCGTACTATACCTCCAGGCCAGCACTCGTCGCACCTAGCACGGTGACACGGAGTCCCCCGCCCGTCTCCTCCCGCACCCCGCAGCGACCCGCACCGCCCGCACCCCGCTCCACTTACCGCCTGCCCGGACTGAGGCTGAGCCGAGCTCGATCCACAACCCATCTCGTCTGTTACAGTTATAGTTAACTGTTACTGTCCGCCCTCAGGGTACGTCTCCAGTGTCCGGTGCTCGTCGCGGCCTGTCGGGGACTGAGTGGCGGCACCGCTCTGCTCCAGCGCGCGCTCGTTTGTTTGTGGTCGCCATGGAGAGGTGAGAACACCTTGACCGCTACTGACCGCCACCAGCGCGCGGCCGGACACAGACCGGGAGAGGGCGGCAGGCGGGCCGGCGGGCAGGGGGCAGGCGGGGGGTGGGGAGCGGGCGGGGAGGCAGGGAAGGTAGGGGAGGCAGGGGAGGCAGGGGAGGAAGGGGTAGGGAAGGGCAAGGGAGACAGGCGGGGGAGGGGGGGGCAGGGGAGGCAGGGGGAGGAAGGGGAGGCAGGGGTAGGGGAGGGCAAGGGAGACAGGCGGGAGGGGAGGGCAGGGGAGGCAGGGGAGGCAGGGGTAGGGGAGGGCAAGGGAGACATGCGGGGGGGAGGGGAGGAAAGGGCAAGGGAGACAGGCGGGAGGGGAGGGCAGGGGAGGCAGGGGAGGCAGGGAGCAGGGCGAGGCAGAGGGATTTTAGGGACAGGCAGAGGCAGAGGGCAGACAGGAGAGGTAGGGGGTAGGAAGGTGCAGGCAGGGGCAGTCTGGGGTTAGGGCAGGGGCAGGCAGGGTTTAGGGTAGGGGCAGTCAGGGTTTAGGGCAGGGGCAGTCAGGGGTTAGGGTAGGGGCAGGCAGGGGTTAGGGTAGGGGCAGGCAGGGGTTAGGGTAGGGGCAGTCAGGGTTTAGGGCAGGAGCAGGCAGGGGTAAGGGTAGGGGCAGTCAGGGTTTAGGGTAGGGGCAGGCAGGGGCAGGCAGGGTTTAGGGCAGGGGCAGGCAGGGTTTGGGGCAGGGGCAGGCAGGGTTTGGGGCAGGGGCAGGCAGGGGCAGGCAGGGTTTAGGGTAAGGGCAGGCAGGGGTGAGGGTAGGGGCAGGCAGGGGCAGTCAGGGTTTAGGGCAGGGGCAGGCAGGGGTAAGGGTAGGGGCAGGCAGGGTTTGGGGCAGGGGCAGGCAGGGGCAGGCAGGGTTTAGGGTAGGGGCAGGCAGGGGTGAGGGTAGGGGCAGGCAGGGGCAGGCAGGGTTTAGGGTAGGGGCAGGCAGGGGCAGGCAGGGTTTAGGGTAGGGGCAGGCAGGGGCAGGCAGGGGTTAGGGTAGGGGCAGGCAGGGGTTAGGGTAGGGGCAGGCAGGGGCAGGCAGGGTTTAGGGTAGGGGCAGGCAGGGGCAGGCAGGGTTTAGGGCAGGGGCAGGCAGGGTTTGGGGCAGGGGCAGGCAGGGGAGGACTTAAAGAACAGGTGAGGTTATTTTCTTTTTGTCATCCCAAGGGTGCCCAAACTCATCATCTCCATTCTGCTCAATGGAACTCTCAACTGAGGTCAAGAATTTACTTGGAATCTCTCAAGAGACAGGAGCTTCCTAAGCTTCGCCCCCTGGGCACTCTCCATAGTCCCCAAACTTCTTGCCGGATTTTTCCGGATTTCATGCAATTGTCTTGTCCAGTGCCTGAGGGAAACGTATTCAGCTCATCGGGATTGAAAACCGTAACGCGTTTACTTACGAAACTTTGATCGTCTCGAAGAGCGAGTACACTTTCACAAACAAAGGAGTTACAGGCTGAAATGTCCTCATATTGATAATCCTACAAGTATCTGGGAGTCACTTCAGATGAAAATCTCAACACAGGTCTATCATTAAACTTTCTCAAGTCCTTGATAATACTATATATATTTCATATATGTTTATAAAAAAACAATGAAGACAAAATCTATGAAGAAAACAAGAGGAGGTTCAGGAGGTACACTGTTCAGAGGAGCGAGAGCCAGGTGTGACTTCTCAGTGCGGTGTTACGACCACGGAGCCCGCGCCGGACCCGGTTACCTGCACACCGCGACGTAACAGTTAAATAGCACCGAGTGCTCGCAACTCAATATAATGAATGACGTTCTTTGCCTGTGACTTAACATTGCCGTTATTGTACACAGAGTGGGGAGAGGTTGTCCTCACGCCATGCCGTATACCACGAGAACCCTCCACTGACACGGGAGAGACTGGACGGGCGTGGACACCAGCCGAGGCCGCTCCACTAGAAACTAGGAGCAAATGTTATTTCCATTCATAATGGAAGAGCGCGGTATGCCAAAATCTCATTAAATAAATGTACGAGAATATCATAGGAAATTATTGATCAGTAAGCCATTTATATTTGAAAGTATTAAGAATGAATGGATTTGATAGTTGTTCTCAAGTATCATCAACAGGAATATGTATTATGGTATAGACATCTACATGTGTGAACAGATGGCAACTGATAACTTAATAAAAATAGTTGAATCCTAAATCCTAGTTAAATATATCATGTAAACTTTTTACTTTATCAATATGTTGGTATATTTCTTTTGAGATGTTTGTCATTTGTTGGCTAACATTTTCGATTTTGACTTGTGCCTGGTCTTGCATACCACGGATCCCATTCAACTTGTGGTTGTGACTGAATTTTTCATTGAGGGTCTTGGTCAACTGCCCTATTTCTCTGGCTAATAGGTCAGCTATGCCACTCACACTATGTATTTCATTTGGAGTACTGCTAGTGCCCCTGGTAGTTCTCTTACTAACACATTTGTCATCTGTTTTCCTTCTACTTCTAAGATATATTCGGCACTACTATCATGGTCAATTAATATGTGATTCCTGTCCATTGATAGGTGATTTCTGTTGATTTGCTTCACCACACTGCACAAATATTCACATGGTCACTCAGCCATGAAAATTCTATTAAAAGAAACCAAGTCAGTAGTGGGGCAGGGACACGGGACACGGGACACTGGGATACTGGACCCCTGCTCATTTACCCAGGCCTTTATAGTTGTGACATTGATAGCGAAGTGTTAGATTCTCTGCAGTAAGCTGAAAGCCTGTGTGAGCATTCTAACCTCTCTAGATGACGTATATGAGCGTGATTTCCCGCGCTCAACTAGGAGCATACATTATTTCCATTCATAATGGAAGAGCGCGGTATACCTAAATATCATAGAATAAAAGTAAGAGAATATCAATACTTTGGTATATTTCTTTTGAGATGTTTGTCATTTTCTGGCTAACGTTTTTGATTTTAACTTGTGCCTGGTCTAGCATACCACAGATCACATTCACCTTGTCGGGGTTGTGACTGAATTTGTCATTTAGGGTCTTGGTCAACTGCCCTACTTTTCTGGCTAATAGGTCAGCTATGCCACTCAGTTTGCTCTTTGATAGCCCCTTAGCGCTTGATGCACTCAAGTTGGTTTTGCTTGAAGGTACTTCATTTGGAGTACTAGTGCCCTTGGTAATCCTCTTACTAACATATTTGTCATCTGTTTTCCTTCTACTTCTAAGAGTTCTTTTGACATCTTCAGATGGGGTATCATCTGGAACATTCATATATTTGGCACAAGTATCATAGTCCATTGATATCTGATTTCTGTTGATTTGCTACACCACAATGCACACACGTTCACATGGTCACTCAACCATGAAAGTTTTATTTTAAGGAACCAAGTCAGTAGTGAGGCAGGGATACAGGATACAGGGATACTGGGCACCTGGTCCTTTTACCAGGCCTTTATAGTTGGTGCATGGATAGTGAAGTGTTAGATTCTCTGCAGTAAGCTGAAAGCCTGTGTGAGCATTCTGTCCTCTAGATGACGTATATGAGCGCGATTTCCCGCGCTCAATAAACCATTTACAGTAAAACCCCTCTTCCGGGACACCCCGCTTAAGGGGACACCCCGCTTAAGGGGACAATTTGCTCGGAACGGAAATTTTTCCCACTATTAAGAGTTTATTTTAACCCCGCTTAAAGGGACACCCCGCTTAAGGGGACACCCCGCTTTAGGGGACACCCCGCTTTAGGGGACAGTTTTTCGGTACAGAAATGCTTAAAAACCCCGCTTAAGGGGACAGCTTGGAAGGACATCATATCAAAAACACTGAAAATCAAAGTTTCTACGGGACAGACAGAACTATTATTTACAATATGAAGGTGAATATACCTTCCTTGTGAAATTCGCTCCTTTTCATACCCCCGGTCAATGCCCCCATCCCATCCCCCACCCCCTAACTTCTGAGAGAAATCAGCAGCCCTAAAAGGACTCATCGTGAGCCACCCAGAGCCGCGACGGCTCACTGAATACCGCACCTTCAAAGCCCCCAGCCCTCCCTGTGTCGCCCACAGCTAACCTGTAAGCGGGCCTCTTACCTGGCACCTTCAGCAGGCGCGAAAATCACTGGTACTAATATCCACTCACTGTAGCCCGCCCAGAGCCTCTAGAGATGTGGTTATTACCATGAAAGAACACACTCTGGCCGCCCGGGCCCGCTCGGGAATGCTCATACTTTTAACCTCTAATTTTTTAATTTTTTTTGTATATTTATGTTCATTTATATTATATAATTTATATTTATTTACTTAATTATGTGTTATTGATAAATATTTTGACCTAATGACCATCGTTTCCTTCATTTATGTAGACCTGTATTCTCTATTATATAACCATTGACAGACTGAAAACCCCGCTTAAGGGGACACCCCGCTTAAGGGGACACTTGACCCGGAACGGAGGGTGTCCCCTTAAGAGGGGTTTTACTGTATTCACAATATTCACAGTGTGGTGGTTTGGACGGAAAATACCATTCATACATTGCTTCAAAATGTGTGCCATCTGTGTCATGCCAACTTACTTTGCATAGTGTGCAGGTATGTTAAGAATACCCACGGTCCTATACCGAGAGAGGTACTTAGTGGAGGTTAGTAACTGGGACACTAGACGACTTACGGATATAATACTTTCTAATATATACCCATGAGCGAACGTCTCACTCATATTGACCAGAAGTACAAAGTCCATTCATCACTAAGTGAAAAAAGGATATTTATACGTCCCTCCGTACCACGTGACCACTTTCATTCTTGAAAAAAATGAGTTGTAAAATGTCATTTTTTAACGATTTCCAGGTATATTATATATAATCATATATATGTTATATTATATATATATTTCTATATATCTCAAGCATGTTATATGAGCACTTACTTGTATTCTACAACAGGGGGAATATAAGCACGCTATATGCAAACTTACTGGTATTCTACAGCAGGGGGAATATAAGCACGCTATATACCGTCTACGTGTATTCTATGGCAGGGGGAATATAAGCATGCTATATGCACACTTACTGGTATCCTACAGCAGGGGCAATACAAGTACGCAAACTTACTGGTATTCTACAGCAGGGGGAATACGACCACACTATATGAACACTTACTGGTATTCTACAGCAGGGGGAATACGACCACACTGTATGAACACTTACTGGTATTCTACAGCAGGGGGAATACGAGCACGCTATATAAACACTTACTGGTATTCTATAGCAGGGGGAATACGACCACACTATATGAACACTTACTCGTATTCTACAGTAGGGGGAATACGAGCACGCTATATGAATACTTACTGGTATTCTACAGCAGGGGGAATACGAGCACGCTATATAAACACTTACTGGTATTCTATAGCAGGAGGAATACGAGCGTGCTATATGAACACTTACTCGTATTCTACAGCAGGGGGAATACGAGCACGCTATATGAATACTTACTGGTATTCTACAGCAGGGGGAATACGAGCACGCTATATGAACACTTACTTGTATTCTATAGCAGGGGGAATACGAGCGTGCTATATGCACACTTACTGGTATTCTACAGTAGGGGGAATACGAGCGTGCTATATGCACACTTACTGGTATTCTACAGTAGGGGGAATACGAGCATGCTATATGAATACTTACTCGTATTCTACAGCAGGGGGAATACGAGCACGCTATATGAATACTTACTGGTATTCTACAGCAGGGGGAATACGAGCAAGCTATATAAACACTTACTGGTATTCTATAGCAGGAGGAATACGAGCGTGCTATATGAACACTTACTCGTATTCTACAGTAGGGGGAATACGAGCACGCTATATGAATACTTACTGGTATTCTACAGCAGGGGGAATACGAGCACGCTATATGAACACTTACTTGTATTCTACAGTAGGGGGAATACGAGCACGCTATATGAACACTTACTGGTATTCTACAGTAGGGGGAATACGAGCGTGCTATATGCACACTTACTGGTATTCTACAGTAGGGGGAATACGAGCGTGCTATATGCACACTTACTGGTATTCTACAGTAGGGGGAATACGAGCATGTTATATGCTTACTCGTATTCTGCAGCAGGGGGAATACGAGCGTGCTATATGAACAATTACTCGACCAAGATGCGCGGACTCAGGTAGTTGTATGGACATGTAAGTAGAGGTGTATGACCCTGATTAGAGTTGCAGGCCCATGTCCTGTACCGTCATGTATGATAACAGGTGATAACGACACCCTCACAGTGTTTACATGCAATCCCCCCCTCCCCCACACACACACATACACGGGTAAAGTTCAAATCGGACAATATACCTTGAAGATCAAAACCCGTATCATTTTATAGAAATAGAATTATGATCGGCTGCAAGTATTGTAAGATATGACTTGAAATGTGGATGTTTTAAAATATTATTTTGGTTTTGATATAACATTTTAAATAACATTTAATGTGCCTGTGTATGAGAAGAGCCATGATGCGCGCTGCCGTTCTAGAACCGCATCACTCCATTGGCCGGTGCATTCTCCCTGACTTACACTGCACGAAAACCACTATTTTACATATATATACGCCATTGCGATAACCCACGTATCGGCTGTATCGTGGCTTGTTTATATTTGTATACACCTCTTATACGCGTCTACGTTTCGGGCATCTACAAGACAGTTTCCATATGTAGACGCGCGCGACTTGGCTGTCTTTCACGCCTGGCGTATTTAAGATAAAATATACTCTGCGCAACATATATATACGCCAGGCGTATATATGATACCAAAAAAAAAAAGAAGTGCGACCTGCGGCCCACCCGGGCCTGTGGGTGTTGGTAGAGGATACACCAACACTGACCCGCCACCCGCGACCTCCCAACCCCACCCCCTACTCCCACCTTTTTGAGATTGGTGTATATACAACGGAATCAGGCGTATATATGACGTATATAAGACCGCACCATGGACATGTATATACGCCACTAGATAAGGCGTCTACGAGACGGATAACAGGTCTAACTTCTAGACGCAAAATCCTACTGTTAGACGCGTTTCTTATACGTATGTAAAATAGTGATTTTCGTGCAGTGTTAACAACTTGCTATAAACCATTGACACTTGTTTGAGAGGACACATGCGGGACTTATCTCTTCCCCGTTCTGTCACACAACAATAGGAGAAACTGAATCCATTATCCATGGTGTACAAAGTCCCCAGTGATGTATGGACACTCAGTTAACCACTACACATTGTTTAAAAACTGTCAGATACCATAACCGTGGTATACAGATTCAAATCCGCGGTATACGTCCTCAAAGGCATTATATACGGGAAAATAGTCCCTATATGCTTAATTCATTGGAGAAGATGGAAAATGTATACGTCCACATTCCACGCCAGCGTATACATGCGGCATATAAATGTGTTTTTCCATGTGTACGGAAGCATAATGGCTGTATTTGCTGCCAAGCGTATATCTGTGAGTAACATGTATATGCTGGTCGTATACAAATCATATACGTTTAGCGAATATACATGTATGTACATTGATAAAAAATAAAGATAGTTGCGCCACTGGACAGTGGTGTCCTCGGAAATATTGAACAGTGGCGTAAATGTAACAGAATCAGGCGTATATATGACATATATATGACTGCAACATGGGCCCATGTATACATCTAGAGATGAAGCGTATATACAATGGCAAAGAGGACTTACTTATTTACGCCAAATGATAGATACGACTTACGTATACATATGTAAATCAGGTTTTTTCACGCTGTGTTAGGGCCGCCTGATTACAAAATCATGGATTATTGTCCATTATCACATTATCATATTTCCCTGTCGCCATATCACCTACCCGTACCATCCGCTCCTAGACATCTTCTCAACCAATCAGATTGCCTGTTACGGCAGTCCATGAACCATGCCCGCCTCTACCCGTGTCGTACTCATGGCCGTACGACGCCAGGTGGCGTGCGGGTATGTCATCACGTGATCAGGTAACATCTCGCCATATGAAGGTATAAAGATAATTAAACAGATGTATTGTCAAGTAGATATATCCACCTGCACTCCGTATCAGGATATTCACTCCATGCACCGTGACGAATAGATGAGTGCTGCAAAGTTACATACCGCTGCTGAAATGTTCTCAGCCAATCAAATATCCTGTTATGACGAACACGTGAGTTTTAATGACATAGCGAGTGCAGGTCTGTACAATGCTGCCACCTACCGTATACCAACAGAACCAACTCATCTCAACTACGCCATCTAGACTCTCTATTTCCTACACACATTCAAGTGACGTCACGAGCAACTTGTGCACGCGACGCCGTTGAGATCTCGATTGGTTTGGAAATTTTAGACCTCCCTCCCACCCCACGGTTTTAAAAAGAACAAACAAAAAAAAACCAGGGAGAAACTGTTGGTTAAATGTTAACTCATGTCTTCATACTATATCATGTCTTAATAAGGTTTAACAAATTATATTCTTTTTCATTATTACCAACTCGGTAATTTAATACTTCGGTATTACAAACAGACACTTATATTTTATTTACCAACATGGTAAATTTTTCATACTTAGGTATTACAAACATTTCTACCTTTCATCAAAAAGGTTTCAACTTGTATTACATCTACTGTTATGATGTCTCAACACTTATCATAACATAAACATAGCTCACAGGTTATGTTTAAGAGTAATCTATGTCATCGTATTTGGAATATAAATACTCTCCAACTCACATGGACTCGTTGTTTGTCATTATGGCAGTCCATGGCATGAACCAAAGGCAACATGTGCGTGAGATGGCCGTCAAATTGGAATATCTATAGTGAAATATATGACATTTCAGTATTCAAAGGTATATAAAGTCAGAATTCAAATATCAGAATTCTGGAATTTCTCAGTGAGTGTCCTTGAAATTGCATTACGTGGCCTGGCAGCCTCATGACAACTTTCCAAAACCCTCCCCTAAAACCTCTGGAATTCTGCCACCCGCAATCAGCTTCCCTCGAATCAGATGTAAGTTTCCGTGTGTGGAATGCTCCGAAATGCCTGTTTAGGTCTGTACCTTCATGTTCGTCTCGTATGTGTGTGTTAAATCCAGACTCGTCTCAGTAAGAGGAGATACCACAGAGGAAACCTATAAAGTCTAGGGTTAGAGCTCGTGTCCCATCGTGTTGGAATCGCGTAGTAATTCACAAGGCCAAGCCGCGTGGATTATGTAGCGATTCAAACAAGAATAGGTTTCTGAATTTATTTCACACTTCACATTGACCAATTGGCTAACCTTTGTGATATAATCCCCCATGGAGTATTTTTTTAAAATATTCCATGGACATTAAGTACAAGTTCCCAGTGTTAAGTCTATGGGGAAAAATACCAGGGGTGAGATAATCATACAGCTTTGACCCAATTTGCTGCATGCTTGTGACAGTCTCTACCCACGAACTCATGGCGCCATCTTCACAGGTCATGCTGGAACTCTCCGGGCAGTTCTCTGGTGGCACTTGGCAACACTGGCCACCCGAGCTACACTACGTTAGCTCTGGTCACGTTAAATTGTCTGGGGCCTTGACATGGCGTGGTAGCGGGTATCTCATGCCATTGAAGTGGGTAAAGGAACTTCCCTTTAGTAATTTTTAGGTTGGGAGTTAGGGCTTTAGGGGTTGGTATCTATTAATACTATGTGTATCTATATTTACTCTGTGGTCCTGCCGCCTTCACCCACTACCTGTGTGTGTCTCTTACTCTCCCAGCATATCAATATGTGACCTGGACCTGGTTGGAGAATGTATTCAATTCTCACTCTTGAAACCATTTTTCATGTTTATATTTCCTTTTGTGTGTATTTTTAATCAAATAAGCATAAATGTAGACTTTATTATCTATTTTGTCAACTATGAATATTTGATAATGAGAATCTCAACTCTAAGAATCCAAAAATAAAGAAAACTACTTGGTTTGAGAGTGAGAATCCGTGGACACGTCCATGGGTTAACGTTACCAACCTCTTAGTTGGAAAGTAGTGTAGACAGAGGTGGTGGCCAATCTAGCACTTGGCTTCCAAAAAGGACCAACAATCTGCTGGGAGTCTGAACCTGCCAGTGAGCTCTCTGACAGCTAATAAAATAACTAACACTAGCTCTGTGCCGGGTGTGGCCTCCACAGATCACCTGAGACCCTTCTCCACATGCCGGGAGAGTGCCTTATCTGCTTGTTTATAGAACACCTTCGGGCAAACAATCACCTGGAGACTTATTCTTTAGCATTGGATGACAGAGTGTGTGAGCGTGATACGTTTATAATATCTGTTTAGGTTATTTCCAGAGAAAGAACAGCGATCCCATTCTATTCTATAGTATTCCATTTCAAATTTGGCGAGTTACACATGTATATATACATATATATATATATATATATATATATATATATATATAAATATTATACACTCTTTTTTTCTGCATTGTCAGAAAAACGTCTCAACGTCTTGTCTAGTTCGCTTAAACGTCGAACGGATGACTCCGGACATTTAGGGCACTCCTTCGAAGAACGTCCATCATATTTGTGTTGGCATACCTGGCAAACCACAAATGCCAGTAACAAAGCCAATAGGGAGCGCATAGTGGTGGCACATCTGCACGGCAAAATGTTCTCAGGTGAATGGCACCTTGGTACGGTGTTGGTGCCGCACCTGTCCGGTTGGCGCCACCTGACCAACTTGGTACTTAGGTATTCCACAGGTGACGCTAGTATATTTTTATAGACACATACATCTGTTTGTTGTATCTGATCCATGATCGGCGTATCCTGAAGCATCCAAGCCTTGGCTTAGCATGGAACGTAACATTGACATGCTTGCGGAGATAACCTGGTCTATGTTGGGCTAACTCACATCACATGGGAGATGGTTGTCCAGATTAAAGATTGTACACTTACGTCTCCGTTCCGTCCTCGATGTACATGAATGTGTGACTTGTTCTGTTGGAACACCAGTAGCTTGGGACCAATCTGGAGTTGTAGCCGCGAAGACCGGGAGTAGAGGCTTGGGTGTCGGTGCTTGGTTCGATGAGATTCCCGCCTTTAACGAAGGTGACATCGGCATCTTGGATTTTCCAAAATCCAGTAAAGAAAAAGGTTCTCGGACCCCTTTCTTCTCTGGAAATTCAATATCAGCTCCTTCTTGACCAATTGCCCCTCGAGGTAATTACTCGAATTGAGCGGTCGTGCCCAATTTGAGACTTCTTGACTCTTCCAGTCGGTCTTGATCGTACCGGCCGCCATCTTGAGATTTCTTGGAAGAGACCACCGTCATTTTCAAGTCTGCCATCATGGCCATGAGTGCAGACATCTCAGATTTCATATTTAAAATCTCGTTTTTGAAGAAAGTGTTCTCCTGTTTTAACTTGGAGAACGCGTCATCCCCCGCACCTGTGTTTTCCATAGCGCTGCCTGTTGTGATAGGAACGCCGCCGACTGCTCCTTCCACTTTCTCAACGCTGATTTTTCCGGTCTCCGAAACTGTTTTTTGCCCCGGAGATTCACAATGCGTACACTCCTTTTTCCGGCCATCGTAGCTCATACCACATAGCTCACAGATCACCATCATACACACGTACCACACGAGTATACGAAACATAGAAAAATTTTGTGTAGGAACAGTAGTGTACACGTCTGACCAGGTGAGGTGACAGGTGCGAAGTGCATACCTGCACGTGCGCTCGCAGGCGCTAGTGGTGGTAGGTTGGTATAACATGGTGACGCTAGGTGGCGCCTCATCCTTTATATTTACATATACCTTGTGTTATATGTGTCACATATATATATATATATATATATATATATATATATATATATATATATATATATTAATCCCTTTATTTGTCATATGTTTTACATCAATTTAATACACAGACAGGTATTCCATAAGCGGGGTCATGAAACCAGCAAAGAGGCTTAAGATCTCAGTCATACATTGCCTCAGTTTTACATCAGATATGGTTTAGATAACACAGGGACACCATAAGCTGCTGTACAATAACAGATAAGAGGGCATGGACATCATATCTTTATCTATTAGAAATCCGCGACAATTATCAACTATCAGGTTTAGACAGCTCAGACTAGTTATTACAACACCCTACTTTGTTCCTGTAGTCATACCTTGTGGAAAACAACAGATTTGCACTCACAGCCATCGTCCACACTCTATACGGAAACAGGCATACTGTAGCTGTGCGTGATAAATACTTGATAAGATTGACAATCAGATGAACCGATGCAAAAACGACGCACTAAACTAAGAATGAAAACAAGACTTCATTTAGATGCCCAGTAATTGTTGGAGATTAAGATCACTGACTCAGGTTAGTTTTATTCCACTACCCGATCCAGTGGAATCTAGGTCCTTCCCATGACTTATTCACAAATGCTCCAAGTGATGGAATGGTATTATGAATTTACCCTTGTTTTCTATCGGTAAGCGATCAAATGACTACTATAGTATGTGTTGTGTAAAACTTGTATTCAATTTAATGGTACTCTTCATGTGTTGATGGATAATCATAGTCAAATACTTTTATAAACAAACCAAATTCAAAACTGTTCAATTGCCATGTAAGACCATAATCTGGACATTGGGCATACTATGATGTTTTGACTGGAGCCAGCGGAGGATAGGTACTATAGTACCAAGCTGTTTTTACTCCAGTATAAATAAAAACCTTAAAAAAAAGAAAAAAGGCAGAGGTTCATTTGAACATTAGATTCAAGCTATAGTATCCTGCTATCGTATTATCATATACATGTACCTTAAAATCGTAAATTTTTACCTTAACTTTTTGACGATTTCTTGGGTTTCTCTGCCATACAAGTTTTGATAAATATCTAAGTAATTATCGATATCTATAGGTATATGATACAAGTGAAACGTGTTTACCTTCTTGGGACATCATCTCATAACTTGTTTGTTTGGATGAGAATATGACACGAGTTTGTTGAATATTTCTATCCAATCAAACGGGGTACGAGATGACGTCCCAAGAAGGTGACCTATAAAATACCACCTTGCAGATGGAAGCCTTTGATGATTTCTCTCCAACAGTGAGATTGCTTACAGACAGACAGGTACGGACAGAGAGACAGAGGGTCAGATTGAGGGATGGAGGGAGGGGTAAGGGGCAGATGGATAGATTGGACAGATGGATGGATAGAGAGAGAGAGATGGGCAGATGGACAGGCGGGTTGGGGATGGGAGTGCGGGCACTCAGGGATACTTCTGTCTGGAGGAATCTGATGTCAATGACTCCTCATTTATTACACGAACAAATCGCCACGATTCCGGCGAAAATCCTATATTCTATTGGTCTTCAAGGACATTTTATTCTCAAAGTAGTTAAACCTATTCCCAGTGACGACTGCTACAAACAACAATTTCTCACACCATTGGATATCTAAATCCTTATCGTTATATATATTATTTTGGTAGGCCATGTTCCAGTGGACCTGATGTTGATAATACCGGGACCCCGAGTCATAGGTTAAATCCATGCTGGTGCATACCGCTCTCTGATATGGTGATCAGAAGGTGACATCTGACTGGCTGGGCTGTGAGGACTATCTCTTTAATCCTCAGGGCAGATAAAGGCCGGCCTGTCTCGTGCTGACCAGTTCCGAGCCGTGAAGGCGCCCCACTCGTACTGACCACAGTCACACCCTGACACCTAGCGGATCGGGGTAGAACTACAGAGAGTACATACTAACCCTACTCGTCTATAGGTCATTTGTATATAGGTGTGCTCTCCCTTCCATGGTCTTATCATGCCCTTTGCGTAATTTTATATTGACATGTCAGTTCTCTTATTGGTGATTAATAAAGATATACCAATTTTTTTAAGCCTCTACTAGACAATGGCACCTTACATTATAACTATGTAATAAGAGGTAGTTTTCCAATGGGACTTCCCTGCTTCTCAAGTCCAGCCCTTATGTTCATTCTCTCTTGTTGGTTTCCCTAACTTTACAGTACCACACGTTTTGAAACGTTTTGTTCACCCCTCAATGGAGGTGAGGGGTGACTACCACTACTTTACCTAGGTTCAGCGTAGTTCCCCATTTTCTCCATTACACATCGACCATCCAGAAACAGAGAGAGAGACAGGTTCTCATCTGGCTTCAGGGTGTGACAAAAATGCCAACACCTAGCAGGTAGAGCGCTACTGGGTCTTCAATTCCCACTTTTCTTTCTCACGTCCTCTAAACCATAACGTGTAAGAAATCTCACTGACTTGTCACAGTCTATTGAATACCATCTACAATGTCGGGAGCTCGGTGGACATGCCTCTTTAATATGTGCATCAATCTGCGGATACAGGAGGCGGACGGAGGAGGACGCCTCCACCGGATCAATGAGCCGACCTGATGAAGGGTGCGCCTGTCGCTGTCTCTGTCTGGTCCCGTGTGTCTCCGCCGGGCGCTGTCTGCTCCCGTGTGTCTCCGCCGGGCGCTATCTGCTCCCGTGTGTCTCCGCCGGGCGCTGTCTGCTCCCGTGTGTCTCCGCCGGGCGCTGTCTGCTCCCGTGTGTCTCCGCCGGGCGCTGTCTGCTCCCGTGTGTCTCCGCCGGGCGCTGTCTGCTCCCGTGTGTCTCCGCCGGGCGCTGTCTACTCCCGTGTGTCTCCGCCGGGCGCTGTCTACTCCCGTGTGTCTCCGCCGGGCGCTGTCTGCTCCCGTGTGTCTCCGCCGGGCGCTGTCTGCTCCCGTGTGTCTCCGCCGGGCGCTGTCTGCTCCCGTGTGTCTCCGCCGGGCGCTATCTGCTCCCGTGTGTCTCCGCCGGGCGCTATCTGCCCCCGTGTGTCTCCGCCGGGCGCTGTCTGCTCCCGTGTGTCTCCGCCGGGCGCTGTCTACTCCCGTGTGTCTCCGCCGGGCGCTATCTGCCCCCGTGTGTCTCCGCCGGGCGCTGTCTGCTCCCGTGTGTCTCCGCCGGGCGCTGTCTACTCCCGTGTGTCTCCGCCGGGCGCTATCTCACTGATCCCGATAGTGCCTGCCACCCGAATCTGTCACTCTGCGGCTTGCGGGGGCCTGGTACTTATCATTTATCCTACCCCTAATAAAAAACGCCATAGGCTTAACATGGGAGTTCTTTATGTCACGGGTAGTGACATAAAGTGTTGTTTATGCCACTACTTTCTGATACTGAAAAAAATATGGAAACGGGGTAGGATAAAATCTAGACCCCACTCGTTTGAGTTTGAGCTTATTTATGCCACTCATTTTGTTGGCTCCGTAATGTCACTCGTCTTTGACTCGTGAAATTATGGAGCCAACAAAATGCGTGGCATAAATAAACTCGGACTCAAACTCGTGACGTCTCTTTATATTCTTTTTATACAATGTCTTTATTGACTTCTGTATACAAGTATGAGTATTTCACCGGTAGTCAATAAAAGTATTGCGGTGTTTACCGGTACAACTGGTTTTAATCGCCATGACCACGATACACCAGAAACCCAATCAAGGACCTTGTTATCTGTTAGTTAGTAAATTTGGTTACAATAGAATAATATCGAATTTTAGTGAATTGTCCTCCTTTCACATCAGTCGCAAAGATGTACTCAAACAAGAAATTATCAAAACTGAAATACAGTTGATAGACACATATTTCATATACATGTACGTCCAATCAATTATCATGCATCAGAAGCAAACTTTGGTGACAACTTCTTCGTAATATTTGTGGAAAGTTGGTACAAGACCGAAGCTAGGGAGATATTTTTTCGAATTCGGAGTCAGTCCTTTAAGGTGAGTTTTGTTAACAGATTACAGTACACTGGCGACCAGAGCTACAGCTGTGGTCGGGTGAAATAAGCGGCCGCCTTGACTCAGTAGCGGGACCTGTTTGGTACTCTCCTACCAGATTGTTCGTGCTGCTGTTTGGTACTCTCCTACCAGATTGTTCGTGCTGCTGTTTGGTACTCTCCTACCAGATTGTTCGTGCTGCTGTTTGGTACTCTCCTACCAGATTGTTCGTGCTGCTGTTTGGTACTCTCCTACCAGATTGTTCGTGCTGCTGTTTGGTACTCTCCTACCAGATTGTTCGTGCTGCTGTTTGGTACTCTCCTACCAGATTGTTCGTGCTGCTGTTTGGTACTCTCCTACCAGATTGTTCGTGCTGCTGTTTGGTACTCTCCTACCAGATTGTTCGTGCTGCTGTTTGGTACTCTCCTACCAGATTGTTCGTGCTGCTGAGAAATTTACAATTTTTCCTGTTTCCTTTCCTGTGTATTTTTTCAAAATATAATGAACATAAATCTCGGTTTTCTTTTTATCAATTTGTTAACTACGAATATTTCATAGTAAGTATATGTATCTGCTTTTAGAGCCTAAATTACCTGGTTTGAGGTGCACCCCTGCAGATACCGTGCGGGATTTAACCCGACCAACTCCTATATCGAAAATCTTCGAGAGGTACTCTTAAAAAAAGATATGATAAAAAGAAATATCGTAGCTCAGGGCAGACAGGGGTCAGTTGCCAAACTAAGATTTCAGTTGCTGGATGGTGGATTGTTTCTCACCAGGGCCGACAACTCTGAGCAGAAATTGTCATTGACTGCATCCAACAGAGAAATCCAAGCGATCGCCAATATAGTAATTAAGTAAGGCAGTATCATATGGGAATTGCTACTAATGGGAATACATCAAATACGTGTTGCTTCATTTCATAAATTGTATGTTGAAATTGTCACAGTAGAACATCTAAACTTTTTTCACTAGTCTGAAACGGGGATTCCACCGCAAAAAAAATATCATCGTATATTTTCGTGGATATTCGTAGTGTTTCGGAGAATGTATTCATTGAATAACAAGAATTACGGCTAGATTCTAGGAGCTGACCCTCAATCATCAGAGTCACGCTAGCCAGGAACGGGTCTGTGTGCTGCGAGGTGAGGAGGAAGTCCAGTGCACACAGTCTGTGATTCACCATCCTTTTAACGCCTCGTCTTTTCTTCCCTGGTAAAACGATATAACAAAAAATAACGAGTTCCCGAAAGAAGGAATAAACAAGGGAACATGGACTCACGTTGTGAAGGTGCGGCGGTGACCTGAAGAGAAGTGGACCGTGACACGTGAAGGGCGCGATGTGAGCGGGGGAGTGCGGCGAGGTGTGCCGTACGGCGGAGTACGGCGAGGTGTGCCGTACGGACTGTTACGTGTTACGTCACACTGTAAACAGGCTCAGAGTGTGGGAGGTGTGGCCCGGCCCGGCACTTGCTGCAGCCCATGGGCCAACCCTGTAATTTGATGTTATTTTTGAAAAGTTGGAAAATAATTTAAAAAGTCAATAAAAATACCTACAATTATCTTATATTTTCTATGCCATTAATGGAGATTTGTTCTTTAATGCTCTTGTTTTTGACTTGGAGGTCGGGCACTGTGAATAGGGATGGTGTCATTGATTCCAGCATTTTGATAGCAAATCTGAAAAGTATCATGCAGTGTTCTCAGTCCAGATAAGGTTTCAGTATTTTCATCATAGTTATCACAAGCAAGACCTGTAAAAAGACCTGCCCCTTTGCATAAGCCATCAGTTTAGGAATCATTCTCAGGAACTTTGTCTGCTAAGTGTATTTCTAGTTCTTCTGAAATGTGATACCCAATACAGGTGATTCAATCTGCCCAGCAGAAATGGCGTAGTAAAAGGACAATCCAAAGGTATAGGAATAGCAGCCAGTGCTCAGAATATTGAGTTATTGGTGATGAACAACATGCTTAACCTGTGACTCTGGTGAGCTAAGACGTTTTAAACTGCTTTAAAGCGCATCAACTTTGTGATTTGGTTACTGTTCATCACCGTATTCTTTTGATCTGTGCCAAGTTGTTTAAAGGTGAATTCTCTTTCAGAGTTTTTCAATAATCCTATCTATTCTGTATTTATTACATATGCCCTTTTAAACCAGGAAAGAGATATTTCTCAAATAAAGTTGTCAATAACAGTGCTTTTCTCCCCTACATCACTGTAACTTCAACATGCTCTGTCAGTTCCTCCTCTTTATATGTCTACTGAGATAAGGGAATAAAGATTTATACCATATTCTGGTAGAGATTTTTTTCATTTTCCATACATCTTTAAATTTTAGGAATGAGAAAGTGACAATATTACTGAAAGAATGTTAATTATCTGCTTCCTTGCCCATGATGGTGCAAATGGAAACTGCTGGTATCAATTTTAAAGCCTCATGCCTGTCGTATAGATCAATGAACACACTTTTTTATGACAAAAGAAAGTTTCATATATTATCTCAAGGTCAATGTCACAGGTTCTCATACCTCCATGGCTGTAGCCTGCCTGCTCTCTGCAGTGAGATAATCTTTTTCAGACATTTATCAGTCATCATCGATATTATACCTGCACAAGCTAGTTATTTCTTGTATAATGCTTGCCGACGTGATGTACAGCTCAAAATCTGACTAAGTACCTTCCCAATCCAATAGGAGGCCAGCAAACATGATTACATATTTGTAACCCCACTCACCTCAAGGGTACTTGAGTTCCAGGGTGAGTATTCACCATGACTATGTCTGAAATCAGGTACCAGGTGTGTCATTCCATATGAATCAAATTAGCCGTTCTTCCTTGAGACTGGTAAAAGCACCTTGCAGTGAGAGTTTTGCACCAAAGGAGAATTGTCTAAGGCCAGGGGAATGGTGAAGTACACCAGTCTCAGGTTCAATAGTCTCGGGATGTAAATCCTGCTTTATTATCTCACCCCAGATATTTTTTCTCCATAGACTTAACATTGGGAACTCACATCTAACGCCCATTAGATATATAGGAAAGATATCCAATGGGGGATAATGTCACAAATGTTAGCCCATTAGTCAATATTAAGGGTGAGATAAATTCAGAAACCCATTCAAGTTTAGGGTCAGACCCCATCTCTTTTGAATCACATAGTAATTCACGCGGCTTCGCCTTGTGAATTACTATGTGATTCAAACTCGATGGGATACGGGCTCAGACTAAACTTTCATGGGTTTCCTCTATATTATCCATCGTATACAAAGACCCCATTGAAAATGTATGGGGACTCAATAAATCACGATCCATTGTATAAAACATGTCAGATACCATATCTGTGGTATACGGATTCAAATTCGTGGTATACGGCCTCACAGCTGGAAAATAGTCCCTTTATGCTATAGAGCGAAGAAATAGTCCCTATTCTTGTATTCTTTAAAATGTCAATTCTTGGGTTTAATGTATTACTATGCGTCAACCTCTCGTGGGATTATGGGCGCCTATCCACAAAATCATCGTTTTTTGTCTATTTATCTGATAGACGGTAGTACGTCCCGTTGCCACCAGGGTCGGGGCGCTGCGGCTCTCTCGCTGGGCGGGAGGGCGGACTCTGCACGGACTACTTAACTCACAGTGCAGCGGGAAAAAGGTAGGGAACCCCCTCCCCCGCCTCCCCACTGAGGAATCCAGGGGCGGTTCTGTGTGACTGGACACTCACACAGAGCAGGGATCGCCGCCAGTCAACATGTTGGTGCTCGGACTTGTGGATATACCATGGTGGGCCTTTCTCATCCTGCTGGCAGCGGCCTACTATTGGTAAGTGCAGATTCAGACACCAGTTATATAGACTCCGTACAGATTCACACACCAGTTATACAGACTCCGTACAGATTCACACACCAGTTATATAGACTCCGTACAGATTCACACACCAGTTATACAAACTCCGTACAGATTCACACACCAGTTATATAGACTCCGTACAGATTCACACACCAGTTATATAGACTCCGTACAGATTCACACACCAGTTATATAGACTCCGTACAGATTCACACACCAGTTACACAAACTCCGTACAGATTCACACACCAGTTATACAGACTCCGTACAGATTCACACACCAGTTATACACAACATGTGCTCTCTGTATAGTCTCCATACATATTCGTTGGCGTACTCTGCATCATGCTGAGGTGTTATGAAAACCCAGCAAATGGTGTCAGTCATTTCGGTCTGGTTGACATACATAAATCAGAACATGTCAAAAATACTACTGGATTTTACCAAATATAGAAAACGGCCATTTTGTTGTCAGATAAATAGGTTAAAGGGTGTGACGGAGGTCTAGCATTGCCCTAAGTTATCAAACGTGAGGAGGGCATATATATACAAATTTATACATGTATTTATATAGATAAATAGATAAAACTATATATATTTGCCTGTATATATATATTCCTGCCGAAATTTATACACGCACATTTATATGTATACAGAAATCTATATATTATGTGTACTCTTTGCCCTAAAGACTTTGACCTGACTTGATTAGTGAGACATGTGATAAGTGAGGGAAACACACTCTCCTAGCAAAGATCACGAGCCTTACTTCCTGCCCTACTTGTATCTCTGCACTGACCTGCCTTTTTGTGGCAAAGTCGATCCCATGAGCCAGATTTTGAAAGGTTTTATTTGTGAACATGACATGTGCTCATTCGAAGGGGTAATGTAAATAACTGTGGATTCACATTCTACAGTGTTTTAAAGTTGAAAAGGAAACAGCTTTGGCGTCTGTGAAGCTCAGTTAACAATTCCTCTATTTTCCAACTCATAATGTATGAGTTGTTTGAGTTTCATTACTTTCGACTCTTACACATTTTTGTGTAAATTGCTAAATTGCGCTTTCATCCTGGGATCAGACACCCAAAAAATAATTTTAGAATAATACTTTTTTTTATATCCTATATTAGTTACCGACCGAGTACCTTTCAGAAAAACATTATTCTAACAAAATCAGACAAATGGATTAGATTTGCGAGCCTTTTGAGATTGTGTATAATACTGCATGTTGTTCACCCGGGGGGGGGGGGGGGGGGGTGAACACCACTCAATTACTGATAAGGAACAACCCCAAAATCAGGATTTATATCAGAGCATGTTGTCCGACACCCAGGGTTGTCGGACAACACATTTTCACCTTTTGAATCACAAAAAGTATATATTTTTTATTTAGAAAAACAACAACCTGGGTATTTTTATCTGGTAGGGACACTTAACATATAAAGGTATATTTGTTATTCTAATATGATTATTATTTCTTCTAGACATCTTTTGACAGGTGTGTTGTCCAACAACCCAATTTTTGGAAAAATATCATAATGGAATCAGAATGTTTTGATAACAGAATGGATAATATGATTGTTTTGAAACTTCCAGGTATCACAGTCAGGATTTTAGTCAACATTTTTCAATAAAGGGAAATTAATTTCACACTATATATTTCATTAGTTTTGTCCTCTGAAAATCGGGGTGTCAGACAATATGCTGTATGTGTCTTTATGTAGGAAAATTTGAAGGTCCTAGATAGTTTTGACCATTTTAATGTTTTTTCAAACTTTAACTAATTTTCAAAAGACTTCTCATGATATATCCTTTAAACAATTTAACAGAAACAATTGGCTCAACATGGTGCCTCCGAGATTTTGAAGAAAAGTGAAAATCATGAAAAACACTAGTTTTTGCTGATTTTTGGAAGGAAAAATTCCTCTGAGCTATACAAAACCCTCTGTTGGAATTAAAGACTATCAAAAGATGTACCGAAAATTGTCACTTTTACATTGATTAGATACGTTTATACAACATCAGCCTTAAATAAGCATATTTTGGCTAATTTAGCAGGTTTTAAAAACCCACCCCGATATGTAGTTTCTCTGTGTGACATCACTGGGTTGAGGCAGAGAATAGTAAGGGGAAGCGCCATGAGAGATCTGCAGGGAGAGCGGGGAAACACAAGTGAGCGTCCTAGTTGGTGACCTTCACCTGGTGGTATTTATGTAATTGTACACTGATAAAGCACCGCCTGGTGCTTAAAAGTAACTCCGAGAATGTCATTTGAAATGATCCCTCTACTATCAGGCTAAGAGTCGTCAGATAACTTACGGATAAAAATTATAGGGGGCAGCAATAATCGACTGTACCACGGTTGAGGTAGTGTGGGTGGTGCAGGGTTGAGGTAGTGTGGGAGGAGCAGGGTTGGGGTAATGTTGGTGGTGCAGGGTTGAGGTAGTGTGGGAGGTAGTGTGGTTGGTGTAGGGTTGGGGTAGTGTGGTTGGTGTAGGGTTGAGGTAGTGTGGGTGGTGCAGGGTTGGGCTAGTGTGGAAGGTAGTGTGGTTGGGGTAGTGTGGGAGGTAGTGTGGTTGGTGTAGGGTTGGGGTAGTGTGGGTGGTGCAGAGTTGTGGTAGTGTGGTAAGTAGTGTGGTGGGGTAGTGTGGGAGGTAGTGTGGTTGGGATAGTGTGGGAGGTAGTGTGGGAGGTGCAGGGTTGAGGTAGTGTGGGTGTTGTAGAGTTGAGGTAGTGTGGGTGTTGTAGGGTTGAGGTAGTGTGGGTGTTGTAGGGTTGAGGTAGTGTGGGTGTTGTAGGTTTGAGGTAATGTGGGAGGTAGTGTGGAAGGTGTAGGGTTGAGGTAGTGTGGGTAGTGCAAGGTTGGGGTAGTGTGGGAGGTAGTGTGGTTGGTATAGGGCTGAGGTAGTGTGGTTGGTATAGGGTTGGGGTAATGTTGGTGGTGCACGGTTGTGGTAGTGTGGGAGGTAGTGTGGTTGGGGTAGTGTGGGTGCTGCAGGGTTAAGGTAGTGTGGGTGGTGCAGGGTTGGGGTAGTGTGGGAGGTACTGTGGTTGGGGTAGTGTGGGTGGTGCAGGGTTGAGGTAGTGTGGGAGGTAGTGTGGGAGATGCAGGGTTGAGGTAGTGTGGGAGGTGCAGGGTTGTGGTAGTGTGGGTGGTGCAGGGTTGTGGTAGTGTGGGAAGTAGTGTGGTTGTGGTAGTGTGAGAGGTAGTGTGGGTGTAGTAGGGTTGAGGTAGTGTGGGTGGTGCAGGGTTGGGGTAGTGTGGGTGGTGTAGGGTTGAGGTAGTGTGGGAGGTGCAGGGTTGGGCTAGTGTGGGAGGTGCAGGGTTGGGGTAGTGTGGGTGGTGCAGGGTTGGGGTAGTGTGGGTGGTGTAGGGTTGGGCTAGTGTGGGAGGTGCAGGGTTGGGCTAGTGTGAAAGGTGCAGGGTTGGGGTAGTGTGGGTGGTGCAGGGTTGGGGTAGTGTGGGTGGTGCAGGGTTGGGGTAGTGTGGGTGGTGCAGGGTTGGGAGAGTGTGGGTGGTGCAGGGTTGTGGTAGTGTGGGTGGTGAAGGGTTGTGGTAGTGTGGGAGGTGCAGGGTTGTGGTAGTGTGGGTGGTGAAGGGTTGTGGTAGTGTGGGTGGTGCAGGGTTGGGGAAGTGTGGGTGGTGCAGGGTTGTGGTAGTGTGGGTGGTGCAGGGTTGGGGAAGTGTGGGTGGTGCAGGGTTGGGGAAGTGTGGGTGGTGCAGGGTTGTGGTAGTGTGGGAGTTGCAGGGTTGAGGTAGTGTGGGAGGTGCAGGGTTGGGGTAGTGTGGGAGGTGCAGGGTTGGGGTAGTGTGGGTGGTGCAGGGTTGGGGTAGTGTGGGTGGTGCAGGGTTGTGGTAGTGTGGGAGGTAGTGTGGTTGTGGTAGTGTGGGAGGTAGTGTGGGTGGTGCAGGGTTGGGGTAGTGTGGGTGGTGTAGGGTTGAGGTAGTGTGGGTGGTGCAGGGTTGGTGTAGTGTGGGTGGTGCAGGGTTGGTGTAGTGTGGGTGGTGCAGGGTTGGGGTAGTGTGGGTGGTGCAGGGTTGTGGTAGTGTGGGAGGTAGTGTGGTTTCGGTAGTGTGGGAGGTATTGTGGGTGGTGCAGGGTTGGGGTAGTGTGGGTGGTGTAGGGTTGAGGTAGTGTGGGTGGTGCAGGGTTGGGGTAGTGTGGGTGGTGCAGGGTTGGGGAAGTGTGGGTGGTGCAGGGTTGGGGTAGTGTGGGTGGTGCAGGGTTGTGGTAGTGTGGGTGGTGCAGGGTTGAGGTAATGTTGGTGGTGTAGGGTTGTGGTAGTGTGGGTGTAATAGGGTTGAGGTAGTGTGGGTGTAGTAGGGTTGAGGTAGTGTGGGTGGTGTAGGGTTGAGGTAGTGTGGGTGGTGCAGGGTTGTGGTAGTGTGGGAGGTGCAGGGTTGGGGTAATGTTGGTGGTGTAGGGTTGGGGTAGTGTGGGTGGTGCAGGGTTGAGGTAGTGTGGGAGGTGCAGGGTTGGGGTAGTGTGGGAGGTAGTGTGGCTGGTGCAGGGTTGGGGTAGTGTGGGTGGTGCAGGGTTGAGGTAGTGTGGGAGGTGCAGGGTTGTGGTAGTGTGGGTGGTGCAGGATTGGGGTAGTGTTGGTGGTGCAGGGTTGTGGTAGTGTGGTTGGTGCAGGGTTGGGGTAGTGTGGGTGGTGTAGGGTTGGGGTAGTGTGGGTGGTGTAGGGTTGTGGTTGTGTGGGTGGTGCAGGGTTGTGGTAGTGTGGGAGGTGCAGGGTTGGGGTAGTGTGGGTGGTGTAGGGTTGGGGTAGTGTGGGTGGTGTAGGGTTGTGGTTGTGTGGGTGGTGTAGGGTTGTGGTAGTGTGGGTGTAGTAGGGTTGTGGTAGTGTGGGTGGTGTAGGGTTGTGGTAGTGTGGGAGGTGCAGGGTTGGGGTAATGTTGGTGGTGTAGGGTTGGGGTAGTGTGGTTGGTGCAGGGTTGAGGTAGTGTGGGAGGTGCAGGGTTGGGGTAGTGTGGGAGGTAGTGTGGGTGGTGCAGGGTTGTGGTAGTGTGGGTGGTGCAGGGTTGTGGTAGTGTGGGTGGTGTAGGGTTGAGGTAGTGTGGGTGGTGCAGGGTTGTGGTAGTGTGGGTGGTGCAGGGTTGAGGTAGTGTGGTTGGTATAGGGCTGAGGTAGTGTGGGAGGTGCAGGGTTGGGGTAGTGTGGGAGGTAGTGTGGGTGGTGCAGGGTTGTGGTAGTGTGGGTGGTGCAGGGTTGGGGTAGTGTGGGTGGTGCAGGGTTGTGGTAGTGTGGGTGGTGCAGGGTTGAGGTAGTGTGGGTGGTGCAGGGTTGTGGTAGTGTGGGTGGTGCAGTGTTGAGGTAGTGTGGGTGGTGCAGGGTTGGGGTAGTGTGGGAGGTGCAGGGTTGAGGTAGTGTGGGAGGTGCAGGGTTGTGGTAATGTTGGTGGTGTAGGGTTGAGGTAGTGTGGGTGGTGCAGGGTTGTGGTAGTGTGGGTGGTGCAGGGTTGAGGTAGTGTGGGTGGTGCAGGGTTAGGGTAGTGTGGGAGGTAGTGTGGTTGGGGTAGTGTGGGAGGTGCAGGGTTGTGGTAGTGTGGGTGGTGCAGGGTTGAGGTAGTGTGGGAGGTGCAGGGTTTGGGTAGTGTGGGAGGTAGTGTGGGAGGTGCAGGGTTGTGGTAGTGTGGGAGGTGTAGGGTTGAGGTAGTGTGGGTAGTGCAGGGTTGGGGTAGTGTGGGAGGAGCAGGGATGGGGTTATGTTGATGCTGCAGGGTTGTGGTAGTGTGGGAGGTAGTGTGGTTGGGGTAGTGTGGGTGGTGCAGGGTTGGGGTAGTGTGGGTGGTGCAGGGTTGGGGTAGTGTGGGAGGTAGTGTGGGTGGTGCAGGGTTGTGGTAGTGTGGGTGGTGCAGGGTAGGGGTAGTGTGGGTGGTGCAGGGTTGAGGTAGTGTGGGAGGTGCAGGGTTGAGGTAGTGTGGGTGGTGCAGGGTTGAGGTAGTGTGGGAGGTGCAGGGTTGGGCTAGTGTTGGAGGTGCAGGGTTGTGGTAGTGTGGGTGGTGCAGGGTTGGGGTAGTGTGGAAGGTGCAGGGTTGGGCTAGTGTGGGAGGTGCAGGGTTGGGGTAGTGTGGGAGGTGCAGGGTTGTGGTAGTGTGGGAGGTAGTGTGGTTGAGGTAGTGTAGGAGGTAGTGTGGGTGGTGTAGGGTTGGGGTAATGTTGGTGGTGCAGGGTTGAGGTAGTGTGGGTGGTGCAGGGTTGGGGTAATGTGGGTGGTGCAGGGTTGGGGTAGTGTGGGTGGTGCAGGGTTGTGGTAGTGTGGGTGGTGCAGTGTTTGGGTAGTGTGGGTGGTGCAGGGTTGTGGTAGTGTGGGTGGTGCAGGGTTGAGGTAGTGTGGGTGGTGCAGGGTTAGGGTAGTGTGGGAGGTAGTGTGGTTGGGGTAGTGTGGGAGGTGCAGGGTTGTGGTAGTGTGGGTGGTGCAGGGTTGAGGTAGTGTGGGAGGTGCAGGGTTTGGGTAGTGTGGGAGGTAGTGTGGGAGGTGCAGGGTTGTGGTAGTGTGGGAGGTGTAGGGTTGAGGTAGTGTGGGTAGTGCAGGGTTGGGGTAGTGTGGGAGGAGCAGGGATGGGGTTATGTTGGTGGTGCAGGGTTGTGGTAGTGTGGGAGGTAGTGTGGTTGGGGTAGTGTGGGTGGTGCAGGGTTGGGGTAGTGTGGGTGGTGCAGGGTTGGGGTAGTGTGGGAGGTAGTGTGGGTGGTGCAGGGTTGTGGTAGTGTGGGTGGTGCAGGGTAGGGGTAGTGTGGGTGGTGCAGGGTTGAGGTAGTGTGGGAGGTGCAGGGTTGGGCTAGTGTGGGAGGTGCAGGGTTGGGGTAATGTTGGTGGTGCAGGGTTGAGGTAGTGTGGGTGGTGCAGGGTTGAGGTAGTGTGGGAGGTGCAGGGTTGGGCTAGTGTGGGAGGTGCAGGGTTGAGGTAGTGTGGGAGGTGCAGGGTTGGGCTAGTGTGGGAGGTGCAGGGTTGAGGTAGTGTGGGTGGTGCAGGGTTGAGGTAGTGTGGGAGGTGCAGGGTTGGGCCAGTGTGGGAGGTGCAGGGTTGTGGTAGTGTGGGTGGTGCAGGGTTGGGGTAGTGTGGAAGGTGCAGGGTTGGGCTAGTGTGGGAGGTGCAGGGTTGGGGTAGTGTGGGAGGTGCAGGGTTGTGGTAGTGTGGGAGGTAGTGTGGTTGAGGTAGTGTAGGAGGTAGTGTGGGTGGTGTAGGGTTGGGGTAATGTTGGTGGTGCAGGGTTGAGGTAGTGTGGGTGGTGCAGGGTTGGGGTAATGTGGGTGGTGCAGGGTTGGGGTAGTGTGGGTGGTGCAGGGTTGTGGTAGTGTGGGTGGTGCAGTGTTTGGGTAGTGTGGGTGGTGCAGGGTTGTGGTAGTGTGGGTGGTGCAGGGTTGAGGTAGTGTGGGAGGTGCAGGGTTGGGCTAGTGTGGGAGGTGCAGGGTTGAGGTAGTGTGGGTGGTGCAGGGTTGAGGTAGTGTGGGAGGTTCAGGGTTGGGCTAGTGTGGGAGGTGCAGGGTTGGGGTAGTGAGGGTGGTGCAGGGTTGGGGTAGTGTGGAAGGTGCAGGGTTGGGCTAGTGTGGGAGGTGCAGGGTTGTGGTAGTGTGGGAGGTGCAGGGTTGTGGTAGTGTGGGTGGTGCAGGGTTGAGGTAGTGTGGGAGGTGCAGGGTTGGGCTAGTTTGGGAGGTGCAGGGTTGAGGTAGTGTGGGTGGTGCAGGGTTGGGGTATTGTGGGTTGTGCAGGGTTGTGGTAGTGTGGGTGGTGCAGGGTTGGGGTAGTGTGGGTGGTGCAGGGTTTGGGTAGTGTGGAAGGTGCAGGGTTGGGCTAGTGTGGGAGGTGCAGGGTTGGGGTAGTGTGGGAGGTGCAGGGTTGTGGTAGTGTGGGAGGTAGTGTGGTTGAGGTAGTGTAGGAGGTAGTTTGGGTGGTGCAGGGTTGGGGTAATGTTGGTGGTGCAGGGTTGAGGTAGTGTGGGTGGTGCAGGGTTGGGGTAATGTGGGTGGTGCAGGGTTGGGGTAGTGTGGGTGGTGCAGGGTTGTGGTAGTGTGGGTGGTGCAGGGTTTGGGTAGTGTGGGTGGTGCAGGGTTGTGGTAGTGTGGGTGGTGCAGGGTTGGGGTAGTGTGGGTGGTGCAGGGTTGGGGTAGTGTGGGTGGTGCAGGGTTGTGGTAATGTTGGTGGTGCAGGGTTGAGGTATTTCGGGTGGTGCAGGGTTGTGGTAGTGTGGGTGGTGCAGGGTTGGGGTAGTGTGGGTGGTGCAGGGTTGAGGTAGTGTGGGTGGTGCAGGGTTGAGGTAGTGTGGGTGGTGCAGGGTTGTGGTAGTGTGGGTGGTGCAGGGTTGAGGTAGTGTGGGTGGTGCAGGGTTGTGGTAGTGTGGGAGGTGCAGGGTTGTGGTAGTGTGGGTGGTGCAGGGTTGGGGTAGTGTGGGTGGTGCAGGGTTGAGGTAGTGTGGGTGGTGCAGGGTTGGGGTAGTGTGGGTGGTGTAGGGTTGGGCTAGTGTGGGAGGTGCAGGGTTGTGGTAGTGTGGGAGGTGCAGGGTTGTGGTAGTGTGGGTGGTGCAGGGTTGGGGTAGTGTGGGTGGTGCAGGGTTGTGGTAGTGTGGGTGGTGCAGGGTTGTGGTAGTGTGGGTGGTTTAGGGTTGTGGTAATGTTGGTGGTGCAGGGTTGAGGTAGTGTGACTAGCACAAGGTTCGCAATTGCCGGAGAATCTTCAACGAACCTATTCATCAATAGACGAACATTTAATCGACAAAGAATAATTAAAATGATGCCATCACCAAATATCAAATAAAACAGTTATTTTTCTCTTTCAGGTACGAAACTCGCCACTTCAAAGTCTTCGAGGAACAAGGAGTTCCCGGTGCAAAACCTCGATTCTTTTGGGGAACAGTCTATAAAAATTTTGGGAAGGTATGGTTTTATCTTTTATTACGAGAGTTTTGTAATCGTATTTGATCATTTCTGTGTTTACTATCACAGTGACAAAGATATGATGGGAAACGTTGGAACACCATTCATTCATAAGGAAATGCGTACTTATACAAGTTGTATATTTTGCCCCTTTAATCTAATTTACCATCAGATCTCACTGTTATCAAACGTTTTACATGCTAGAAACAAGGAAAAATATCGAACTATATAACCGGCGTATGTATAAACCAAATTACCACGATGCTCGGCAGTGCTGTGGCCTTAACAATGTAAAGTAATCCTATATGTCGCTTTATAGTCCATACTTATTAATCCTGTAGGTGGGTAATAAAGACAATTAAGACTATTTTTGTATACGAGTGACCGTAATCTCCTCGTAGTCAACTACTCGGTGTTTACGGCCACTTAGGAACAAAACAAGTCATTATTATGTATTTAAAGACATGATTTTGATGAATTAAACATGTTTTTCTTGTAGACTTTGTCCGAGTCTCAGTTGGACGCCTTCAAGGAATTCCAAGAGAAAGGATTCAAAATGTTTGGGTAAACCATAGCCTCAATTTGCAACTCTCTTTTGTATGTCAGCATGGAGATACACAGAAAAAGGTAGCTCAAGGGGAAGTCGAAGGAACTAATGAGATGAGCAGGTTTTGGCGGCAACGGTCATGTGGTTACCCGTCAGCCCAGGCCCGGTCAGTCTGTCCAGGTCTCCCTGACTACCCTGTACTGACCACGCCCCTGACTGCCCTGTGCTGGCCACGCCCCTCACTACCCTGTACTGACCACGCCCCTGACTGCCCTGTGCTGGCCACGCCCCTCACTACCCTGTACTGACCACGCCCCTGACTGCCCTGTGCTGGCCACGCCCCTCACTGTCCTGTACTGGCCACGCCCCTCACTGTCCCGTCCTGACCACGCCCCTGACTACCCTGTACTGACCACGCCCCTCACTGCCCTGTACTGACTACGCCCCTCACTGCCCTGTACTGACTACGCCCCTCACTGCCCTGTACTGACCACGCCCCTCACTGCCCTGTACTGACTACGCCCCTCACTGCCCTGTACTGACTACGCCCCTCACTGCCCTGTACTGACTACGCCCCTCACTGCCCTGTACTGACCACGCCCCTCACTGCCCTGTACTGACTACGCCCCTCACTGCCCTGTACTGACTACGCCCCTCACTGCCCTGTACTGACTACGCCCCTCACTGCCCTGTGCTGACCACGCCCCTCACTGTCCTGTGCTGACCACGCCCCTGACTACCCTGTACTGACCACGCCCCTCACTGCCCTGTACTGACTACGCCCCTCACTGCCCTGTACTGACTACGCCCCTCACTGCCCTGTACTGACTATGCCCCTCACTGCCCTGTACTGACCACGCCCCTCACTGCCCTGTACTGACTACGCCCCTCACTGCCCTGTACTGACTACGCCCCTCACTGCCCTGTGCTGACCACGCCCCTCACTGTCCTGTGCTGACCACGCCCCTGACTACCCTGTACTGACCACGCCCCTGCCTACCCTGTACTGACCACGCCCCTGACTACCCTGTGCTGATCACGCCCCTCACTGCCCTGTCCTGACCACGCCTGTCGCTGCCCCGTCCTGACCACGCCTCTCGCTGCCCTGTCCTGACCACGCCCCTCGCTGCTCCGTGCTGACCACGCCCCTCACTGCCCTGTCCTGACCACGCTTCTTGCTGCCCCGTGCTGACCACGCCCCTCACTGCCCTGTCCTGACCATGCTTCTTGCTGCCCCGTGCTGACCACGCCCCTCACTGCCCTGTCCTGACCACGCCCCTCGCTGCCCTGTTCTGACCACGCCCCTCACTGCTCACTCACCCTTACAGGAGGTCCTCCCAGTCTGTCCTGTGCTGGCCACGCCCCTCAATGCCCTTTGCTGACCACGCCCCTCACTGCCCCGTGCCGACCACGCCCCTCACTGCCCTGTGCTGACCACGCCCCTCACTGTCCTGTTCTAACCACGCCCCTCATTGCCCCATGCTGACCACGCCTCTCGCTGCCCCGTGCTGACCACGCCCCTCACTGCTCACTCACCCTTACAGGAGGTCCTCCCAGTCTGTCCTGTGCTGGCCACGCCCCTCAATGCCCTGTTCTGACCACGCCCCTCACTGCCCCGTGCTGACCACGCCCCTCACTGCCCCGTGCTGACCACGCCCCTCACTGCCCTGTTCTGACCACGCCCCTGATTGCCCCATGCTGACCACGCCCCTCACTGCCCTGTTCTGACCACGCCCCTGATTGCCCCGTGCTGACCACGCCCCTCACTGCCCTGTTCTGACCACGCCCCCGATTGCCCCATGCTGACCACGCCCCTCACTGCGCTGTTCTGACCACGCCCCTCTTGCTCTCTCCTTCAGTTTAGCTTTTCTTGTTGTTCTGTTAAACCTCTGTTCTTCGAGTTCCATGCACACTATGTATAGAAATGTTAAAACGACCTATGGAGTTGGTCGTTAGATCATGGTTTATGATGGGGAGACAAGGTGAACCAACTGCTGGTACCCAATCACATTGTGTCAGTTCTGCAGCCGAAAATAAGACTCATAGGTTTGACTGGAACCAAATATGCACGTGGTGCAAAATTCAACTTACTTGAGAAGCTTTCTGTCCGAGGCGTCCATGACATTTAAACTCTGTAGAGAAATGCAGGAATAATTACCACTGGAGTCAAATTACCATGTCGGAGAGCATACTCTACAGAACTTATAATGGCACACAATTAAAACTATAGGTGGCACCACCGTCACAGTGAATATAGATCTCTCAGTCAGAGCCACACTGGTACAGAGCCCAGTCTGTAGGAATGTTTGATGTTATCATCTACCACAACATGCTTGAATGTAACTCAAGCTATAGCCTCCTTTCCATTGGCCAAAAAACGGTGTAGATTTTTTTAGTTCTCCTAAAAGCCCATTTCGATTTTTGTCAGCAGTGCCAAAGGTCCATCGGTGGTTCCTGACTGTATATCGGTGATGGCCAATGGAAATGGTATTTTAGGAGAACTCAAAAATATCTACACCGTTTTCGCCGGCCAATGGAAACGGGCATTTTTCTAGGATGAGATTCTAGGATTTCTGGACCAGATTCTAGGATTAGGGAAAAAAAGTGTGAAATCTTATGAGTCACGTAACCTTGAGACGCGCAGACCTCATCTCCACTTGACCATTTTTTTAAATTCATTTATTTGTCTGGAAAGGTTAGGCTCTAGGCCTGTCTTACAAAGACCCAGTTCAAGAAGTAGTCGCCAATGGCGCGCTTTTTTTTGCATACTAATTACAGTCAATGATATCAATAGAGAAGTAATAAGCAACATTCATCAGGGCTTATTGCCCGTAGTTAATGTTGTTAGTGAGTGAGTGGATGAGATAAATGATTATAGGTGATGGTGGTAGTGATAATGTACTCAGAGTGAACAATATCCTCTCACTGCTGATAGAACATACGATATAAGAGAACAGGGACCTGTTTCACTAGACAGTGACATGTCTAGATGGCGTCTAGATGGTGTATCCGGTTTCATAAGAACTAGACATTAGACTTCGTTTTGTTCGTTCTTGCTTGCACTGTTGGTGCTGCTTTTCATATCTGTCTAACACTTTTGTCACAGAACTAGTGAAACAGGTCCATGATGTGTCTAGATTTGTCTAATTCTTATGTTTGGGGTCTGTATTTCCTAAGGGCAGCTACTTGTGGTGTCACGAAACTAGACAAACCCAATGTCTGTATGGTGTCACAGATATGTCACAAGACTAGTGAAACAAGACTGGAGTGTATCCTATGTTGAAGTAGAGCATATTATGACATGATGTGTCATATTATAAGTATGTTGAATGGGGCTACCTTTTACCCATTCAGTTTCCTAGGTGTATATTTCTATGTAAAGCTGTGTTTTTCTCTCCTGCTTGCAGTGAGTTTGTGGGTCGTCGCCCGGCCCTCAACGTCTGGGATGAGGCGTTCCTGGCCGAGGTCCTTGTCAAGGAGTTCGCCTCGTTTCCCGACCACTGGGTAGGTTCTTTGTTTGATTTTATGCCGAGTCAACCATTAAGCCAAACATCCACTGCTTGCGACGTGGCTCCGACATGGCTATGAATCAAAATTCTTGAACCATAGCCTTGTCAGAATATTGAAAACTTCGGTTTCATAGAATATGACGGTACGAAAATAAATTACCGCATCATCGCTGTGTCGCAGGGTTGACAGACTCCGTGTCGTAGTGTGTGGGAACGCTTGTCATAGTGGGTCGGGAGCTCAGTGGGTTTCCAGCCTCAATGGTCTTTTCCTCAAAGTACAGATATTCCTATTGGTTTTACATCACAGGGGTGAAGATTTCTTTTGGTTTCGTTTATTCGCACTGTAAAAGGGTATATTAAGTTGGCATCTCCGTGGCAGATATTCTGGCCAGCTCTTCTCGTTATAGGCAACATTTCTGATGATCAACATGGATCCTCGACCAATATTTAAATATGTACAAAAATATGTGATTGAATGAGATAATGAGGATGGGAGTTATGGGTCCGCGTACAAGAAAACTTAAGGGGGTATTCCACCGAACAGGCTTTTATCATGTATACGTTTAATTCATCCCGATGGATAGTCTTCCATTGATGTTCAACAGCTTACATCAAATTTCTACTTTTTTATAACAACTTTTGTTATAACAATAGCCAATCACAGCACAGAACTTGCCCGCTCAACCTGCATGAATATGCTTGCCGCCATGTGTATATAGGAAGTTCCATTTGTCGTCAAAATCAGTCAAATTCTTGATACCTAGTGGTACCATGTCTTATTCCCTTACTCTTAAGGTCTACCCTGACCTAGGTTGGGCTACAGACTTTACAATATGATCACATATTTATCACGTTATCATGATCCTTGATAGTATTTTCATATTCTGTCTAGAATCATAGATATGATTTTTTTTTAAAAGTTCTTTTTGTACTACAAACAGTTCTACCGGAAAAGATTTTCCACTGGAATTTCAAGCCAACGTACATTGACAGAGCATCGTTTTCAGTACGTAAGATAATGGGGAGATATACAACTTATCAAATCCTAATACAGTCCAGTAACAGAAAATACAAGATGATGGACGATGGGAATGGGACCCAATAATAGTGAGTTTAACACCAGTCATAAGTTGAAAAAAGCTCTTTAACACTCTTACTGGACTCCCTCTTCGATCCATGGACACATTTAGCCCTTTCCATGGAAAATAGGTGACTTCTGGAAATGAACACTTTTCGCTTGTTCAATCTTTAAGTTTACTTGATTATCACTACGTGTATAAATAGCATTTAACTAATAATGTACGAGGTATTTGATATGTAAAATTGTACAGAAACATATATATGTACATGTATTTAATCGTATATAGAAGTAGCATTGGAAGGCTTGTAAGTAGTGGAAACCCTGATAAACCCTGATTTTTTTTGTTAGGTCACTTATTGGTTGCTCATGGCCTTTGGTCAGGGGTGGTCATTGCCCCCCCTGGTGTTCCCCTCTTACGTCCACCACGTGCACCGCTCCTGCCCTCTAGCGGCTCTCACAACAACCACGCACCGACGTGTGCCCCATCGGCCCTGGCCTCCACCTCACTTCTGCTCAACCCTCCATACGCTCCCCACTACTCCATTTTCTTCTCTTGGCCACACCACATGCTCACAGCCTTTGTTCTCCTCGAGTACAAGGCCGGCACGTAGTTAACACTTAGAGGGAGCTGAGGCAAGCACATCGAAAGCGCCCGAAATGGATACCGCATAGGAGGCCACACTGCAGGATGGTAACGACCACGTGGAGTCAGTGTCCGAACGAGGGAGCACGGTACGCACCTCTAGGATAGTCGCCATCGAATCTGGATTGGGCAACGTTAAGGACAACGTAGATCGCATCGATAAAAAAAGATGGATAGAGTCCTCGACGCGATACTACGGATGTCACGGCAACGGTCGCCGGACCATAGTTCAAGGGCAGCGCACGAGGATCCCCCCATGGTCAGGTCTGCCTGGGGTGCTCGGACTCGAGACTGGGCTCAGGAGCAAGCATGGCTGCTCCCTCCACCACAACTGAGAGACCACTACGCAAGTTAGACCTACGTCCAGAGGGAAATCGACTGTGAGGCCATCCGACACGACCGCAGGGCCAGTAAGCTTGCTTCAGACCTTAATGTTTCATCGTTGATTAGTAAGCCTTACATGTTCGCGGATAGGGAAGGTGTGTTCACCCTCGCGCAGAACCTTGAGGTCAGGAGCACGATGGGACCGCTCGAATATATCAGCGCTTTCCTGGCGTTGATGCAGGATCACCTTGCCGTGCCCCTCGAGGACAGAGACGATCTCTACCGGTACCTCCACCAGGTCTCGGTGGACGCACAGAGCTGGTGGTGGGCCGGCATGCGGAAGTGGTCAAGCCAAGTTTTCGACCAAGTGGAGGCCGGCCGCCTCTACTGGAGTGATCACGGCCGTATTCAGGACGAACGGGTATGGCTCGCCATAACTGCCATGACCGGCGCTCAAGGAGGACAAGATGGCGGCAAGGAAAGCGGCAGAGAGGTGCCTTACCACGCGTTTAACTCGGAGCGCGGATGTCGGCTGCGTAACAGTCACCAGGATGGGGAGTTATGTGGCTCCACGTGTGTTCGTTTTGCGACTCCGTAGGCAGTGGAGTAGGGTTTGAGAGCACTCAACCTAAGCCGACTCCCGCACCCCGCAGGACACCCCAGGCCGGACACATGTTGCGGCCCACCGAGCTTCCCCAAACACAGGGTTAAAAAATGGGCAGGACGCACCCCGCGAGTAGGCGAGCACCCCAACGGCCTGTGCACGTGCACCCAGCGACCGGGAGGACTCAGGCATTCCAGGCGGGCTTGCCTGAACTGTCCATCCAAAGGTACAGGGGGTGGTGCTCAAATGCGAACCGTTCATATATCACAGACAGAAACTCAGAGGCTGTGGACCTGTCCCTCATAAACTCATTCTACCAACAATAAAGGTATCACACCATTCTGATAACACCTCACGTATTTATACCTCCTACATATATACATTCCACTTATTTCTTATAACCACCCCCCCCCCCCCCCACCCTTCATACTATGGCCTCCTGGCTATTTTATATTTTATACAATGTATAACCAGTTATACTCATGTCATTGTATTACATAACTATACCTCATTATAACAATTGACTTATATTCCATTGTCAATTTACATTGTATACTTATTATTACTATACTCCATATCAATAATGTCATTATCCATATATAGTCCAGTAAGGTCGAAATACAATTTTCAATTTTATATAAAATTCAATAAAATGTTATTCTTCCACTCACTTTCATCCAGGGTAGGGGTAATGGTATTGGAGGAGCAATTGTGAAATCGAAATCAATAAAGACATCTTACAAAAAGGGAAATAATATGTAGCTCAACAACTTCTGTACTGAAGTCTTCTTTTGCAGGATTTCAATGACCCACGTGGCTTTAGCTCAAAGATGCTCGTCAACATGGAACATAAAAAGTGGAGGCATGTCCGAAGTGAAGTCAGCCCGACATTCACCACCGGCAAACTGAAGAGGGTAAATATCACATCATCAACTGAAAGCTTACTCATCTGTATTCTGTATCTATGTCATTCAGACCAACTCATGTGATATGTGTTTGATCACATCGCCTCATGCTGGAAACGATACAAGTGGACATGTTTGGTCTGAGAGAGAAAATTAAAACTTCTTGCTCAATAATATAAGAAAAAAATACCAAAAAAACACCGAAAACAAAAAAGGGAAAAATTTACATTTTTTCTTGTAAATTATTTCATGTTACGTTATATTACGAAACGTCCTTACTGTGGACGAAACGGTTCCTGTTCTCGGTCAGTCTTTGATTTCATACTGCCTGACGCTATAGGCGGAAGGCAGTATGAATTCAAAGACTGACCGAGAACAAGAACCGTTTCGCCCACAGTGAGGACGTTTGCTTATTATTATATACCTTAAATCGATGAAAAAAAAGTTATTTTGATGACTTATTAAGTCACACTCACAGTGGGCACAAACATTATTATTACTGCACCCCTAGCAGCGGGCAGTATTTCATAGAAATTCGCACACAGGTATATAATAATATCAAGTAAGTCACCCAATACAAACTGTTCACATTTTATCATCTGTTATTATCTTCTGGTATATCATATCAAACACTGTTTTAGGATAACTATACAATTAAAAATGATAGCTCCCTTTAGCACCCATTTACTGATTTTGTCAGTATCGCAAAAATACAGAATGCCTTTTTATTATATACCGGTGCACGAATGTCTCACTTTTACGCGATAGCAGAAAAGATTCCGTTCGGCCGCACTGTGGCGTAAAATATTTTTACGCCACAGCGTACCACGTGACTTATTTTGGAGGTTGAAATAGGTTGATAATGTAAGTACAAAAATGGCATTTAAATCGAATATCGGTATATAATAATAAAAAGATATAGTGAGTGTGGCCGAATTCCATCTGTTCCTCGATATTTTGCTCAGAAATATTCACCTCAGTCTTCGACTTCGGTGAATACTTCTGACCAAAATATCTTTGAACAGATTACATTCGGCCACACTAACCATGTCTTTCTATAATACTGTCATTCTATTGATACCTTCAAATTTAATTTTCTATGTTCTCTCATACAGAAAAACCGATACAGCTTACATTTATTCTTACAGATGAATTCTGAAATAGACCGATGTGCCAAGATGTTCACAGACTACTTGATGAAAAGGGCTGAATCTGGAGACGAATTTGACTTTTCCAAGTAAGACTGATTGGCAACAAATTGATTCTAAAGTTAAGAGTGGTCGTACTAGAACCTCAAGTATCATCACTCTGATCTTGACGCACTTTTGACATACACGGAGGTTGACTATTGGAATGGTTGATATGATCATAGCTTCTCTGGTATTAAATGGATGGATGATTGATACACATAGTGTTTATGGTAGTAGTTTGGTGGGACATGCTGGGTACTAATCTGAGGAGGTATAATTTTAAACATGCCACCACACATTTCAGAGAATACAGTAACCCTATTATTATGTATATAGCGATTACAAATCTGTTATAAGATATACAAAGAAACCCCAATAAAACCTTGAGGCCAGTCATAGGAAAGTGAATATATTGAGTGACATTATCGACTCTGATTTATATGGATATCTGAATTTATTCTCCACCCAGTATGAACCTGTCATTCTATTCGTATAAAGTCCAGAGATCACTACCGAGGAGAATACCGATAGTCATAATCTCCTAGGAGAATACAGAAAAAAGGTCCCTAGCATGGCAAATAATGAGAAGATCAGCAGCCATTTCTTTTGGTTTTTATAACTTCAATTTGCAATGGTTAATGATAAATACAACATTACCATAATTTCGATCTGCATGGTCATATTCTCCTTGTAGTTGATGATACCCAATATCATTGCATTTGCTTGGATCTTACTGCTTGTCAACTACACAGAGAATATGCCTTGTCATGTACAGTAGCTAAGGCCTAATCCTATAGACTAGCTAACCCAGTGACAAGAAAAGAGAATTCAGAATATCTTCTATACCAAATGAAGAAAACAGATAACCATACACAGATATGTATTAATAACATATATTATAACAAAGTATACAGTTACATAACAATTCTCATCAACATATAAACTCACATTCACTTCTGTAGTGTTCATATGATACAAGTCCTCTTTGTAATAGCAGTACTCACAGTCTATGACCTTCAGTTATTGTCAAATGTCTCTTTGACTTGTGGATGTAGATGATCCAAAAGCAGTGGCATATGGTGATAGTAGTCATCAGCCTCTGTTCCTCCAGTGCTGGGGTGATAGCAGCTCATGGAGAAGCCCAATCCTCAGTAAAGGCCTCTGTAGCCTAGTGTCCTATGGTCCTCAAGCCTCCTCACTGTAGTAGTGGTAATGCTGAGCAGCCTGGAGATGTTGACGCCACAGTGTCTGGGTTCCAAGTGAGCTATGAGTGGAAATCTGCTTCCTTATATACCGTATCGGGGGTCAGTCCTGGGGGTGGCAGTGCAAACAGTTGGGCCTTAACCACTATCTGGAGCGAGGACCTGTTAGGAGGCACCCTGTGATATTCTTAATACATACATCACACTATCTATGTATTATAAACCTATGTAACTCTGTACTCTCTGACTCCAGGCATGCTGGGAGCTTCACAATGGACGTGATTGCTAGCACAGCATTTGGCATCCAGCTTGACTCACAAAGTGATCCCAACAATCCATTTGTGACACATGCAAAAAAAATCTTTGACATGGACATTCGCAGTCTAAAGCTCTTTTTTATAAGTAAGTCATACCAAATAGGACATATCTTTTGTAAATCATGCAAAAGATACATATGATGCAAAATATGTTCAAGTCCAAGTTATGTATACGAAAGTTTCTTCTTGTATAATATTGACGAATTTTTAGAGTCTTGTATTTATACTGTTGGGTGTACTGGGGCAGGACCCTGTTTTCATTATGCTCCAGATTTATGAAAAACCCCAACAATCTGTAACATACATCACAAACTGCTGTTAAGTAATGATACCGAATGATACAGTAGTGTATAGGAGCTACCAACACCTTACCGATGACTGCTCCTTTCCTATGAGAAATCAGTGAGTGGTGGACCATTAAAAGGTCGCTGCAGTTTATTGATAATTAGAGGTCAGTTTTCACTCACCGACATCTTGGCAACTGACAGTTTTCAGAGCTTTGACCCATTTTTTCAACAATAAGTGCATATCTTAAGATAATGGAATAGAAATTGTTGAGGTTTCTGTTAGGCAATCAAACCCTATTTATGAATTACCACATCTGCTTATATAGCTACATTTGATAGCTGTTTACAATAGACTAAATATTGCTCTATTTTTCATACTATCGAACCAACTATGAGCCATTGACAGCAATGCAGAACTGATGAAGATTTGTCCTGTTCCAGTCTATTTCCCGATAATGACATGGTTTCTCCGGAAGTTTGGACTTTCAATGGACCTCATTCCTGACAGCCCCACACACTTCTTCCGCAAGGTGGTGAAGCAGGCCATGCAGCTGAGGAAGGAGGAAACGGACCAGGTAGGGTCAGCATGGAGTTTTAACGGCCTCCTCCAGATACCAGGGCCCTGTTTTTCAGTCACGACAATCGATATGTAAGACATCTTAGAGCTGTAAGTGTCCTATAGACGTGATATCTTAGCCGATCTGGCCAAGATCTGAGGTCTAAGACACCTAGGGTGGTGTGAGGTGTGCTATAGTCACGATCATCTTAGGGTCATGTGATTGAAAATGTCTTGCAAACTGTCTTAGACCTAAGACATCTATGGACATGTCGTACAGAATGCGCAACTTCACTTTCCGTAAGAATTAAGCGATGAAATTTTAGCACGAGTAAGGTATCTATATAACCTGTAATCGTACCAAATATGAAGAATATCGGCTGCATATCTCCGAAGATATCGGCGTTTGAATTTCGTCATAGCAGTTGTCTGCTCTGGTGGCCAGTGTAGCCCTACCATCACTGACCCTAATTTATGCACTGACCTCGACATTCACTGCCACCGGGAGGTGGGAGGGTGCACTGGCCACCAGAGCAGACGACCGCTATGACGAAATTTAAACACCGATATCTTCATATTTGGTACGATTGTAGGCTATATAGACACCTTACTCGTGTTAAAATTTCATTGTTTAATTCCTACCGGAAGCACGGATAATCCTCTATATACGCATAATGAGGATTTATAGAACCTAAGACAATTCTATACTTGAGACACTTTTAGCGGCGATCTCACGTGGCGCACTACGATACTGTCTATAGTACACCGGCCATCTTTTGTCTTGCAAAATGTCTTGCAATCGCTGAGATATCTCAGCTTCTAAGACTAAGATTATGTCGTGACTGAAAAACAGGGCCCAGAATCTCTGTACTAGAGGACCTAGACATATTTGATTGAATATTGATAATATATGAAACCATAGTTATGGTGCCTATACGGGCTAGATTTATGAGTTGTCTCGAAGAATTTCGATCGGAACGAGCTCTTTAGAGCTCGTTCTGGACGAAATTCTTTGAGACAACAATAGGTATTTACACTGAGTTAGTGCATAGGTATATAATAATATCTACGATGGTTGTCAACAGATAACGAGTATGAATGGTTGAAATAAGTAATATTCACTGGGTTACCATCTCCACTGCTGGTAGATGTCATCAGATGATCTGCCTCCACCCTGTATGTCTATTTGACTGCGATGTAACTCAATGTCTTGTACTTTGTATTGTCCTGTATTGTAATGACCATTACTGGGAAGAACGTCCATTGGCGTCAGTGTGTGTCCCTTCTTTCTATGTGAATAATAATAAAGAAATGTCTGTAAAGTGTTGACAGTTAATTAATGGCATATTGAATTGCTCTTTGTTGGGTAGTACACCTTGCTCATGGCACTCACATGTGTTCGAGCCCTCGGATACCCCCTTAAATGCCTGAATGTTGATATACTCATTTAGGCATATATTTCATTTCAACAAAAATTCTATACCATGGTGTTATTTCTATATTCTGTGCAAATGTTATAGCATTAACATTACTTTGTAAATATAGAAAAAAAAATCCTTTTGACATCAATCACCCCAGCACAGGTGTTGCCATATGGAACCATTTGGAATATGACAAAATACAACGGCCCTTTTCTCCAGATCCAGCATTAAATTTCAAAGAAATTCCAACTTTTTCAAAGTATTGTTCAAATGTTTCTCCTGTTTGGTTACAGCGTTACCCTATCGCATAATTAATTCATCCACACCTGCATCTGGTATCTCCGTGTGAGAAAATAGAGCCAACGTTTCTCATCAACTATCAACTTCAATTCCATCTTTATCTAATGATATGATGCATCTATCATTTCAGTCTAGATATGTATTCAATCTAACATCTTACATCTTCATGTTTTCAGTCAAGAACCGATTTTCTTCAATTGATGTTAAATGCTCAGAGAGGGGAAGATATACAGGATCACGATGAAAAGATTGATGCTGACATCAAAGGTAATCTATTACATTCTCCTTTTAGAGTTTTTCGAAATGGCAACTTGGAACTAGCACTCCTAGTTCACACTACAGGTTATCATGGTGGCACTTTCCTGCCACCAGGTAATAAGATCAACAGATCATCGCGTGTTGCTTTCTTTGTGTATGTTGAACTGACAACAAGCCTAGTAAAGGGGGTGTTCCACTGGACCGACGGTAGCCCATTCTGTAGCCAGAAAATCGCCGATCATTATCGGATGCCCTAGAATTTCTCAAATCTTTGAAAATGGTCATTTATTAAACTATTATTATCAGAATTAGATAAATTACAATACGTGAGGTTCCTCTACAGGGCCCAGGAACAACTGATCGGGTGAGAAATCGGCCTGGTGGAGCACACCCTTAAAAAAGAAACCCTCTTAATACGCTATGACGCTCTACAATTAAGTTCCCAACGGCGGCGTGTGTCGCCGAAGTTGTTGCCGACACGGGCCGTCGTCGGGAACTTAATTGTAGAGCGTCGTAACGCGTCGTAGTAGGTGGGAGGGCCCCCTGTTTTGTACCAGCGTGCTCTGCGACAATAAAAAGCGCGAAACACCTATTTCTGCTCCTCTTGTGTTTTATCCTACCCCTAATAAAAAACGCCATAGGTTTAACATTGACTCAGTGTATTTGACATAGCGTTGGATAAAGTGTTATTTATGCACCAAGGTGAATAAAAAAACGGACCAATCAGGGACGAGATAACGAAAGTAGATCCGGCAGCATTGATAACTACTAACATGGATAATTACAAATATTCTCTGTATATCGGTGAGATGGGGTAGGATAAATACAAAACTGAACTCGAGTTAGCCTTGTCAATGTTCATACCACTCAGGGCAGGTCTGCTACTCACTAAACTCGGCTAACGCCTCGTGTAATAATACACCGCCTGCCCATCGTGGCATAAACATTGACAAGGCTAACTCTCGTTCGGTTTCTCCTAAGTATTTACTAGGCTTGTTTGTTTATTGATATACCATCGGTAAAACACCAGCTGTTCTACCTCATTAACTTATTCTAGTAAACTGTATTAACGTATAACATTATCATAGCATCTGTTACACTGTTTCATCTACTACCATTATACTACCATGCATTTCATTATCCATGATATTCTCCTATTGTATACCAACTAAATAGCCGTGTTGTGAACATATGTTATTTGGTTATGAACTTGCTCTACATATAGATATATACATACCATAACACATGAAATCCAACTACAGCCCCACTCTAAGAATGATTAAATGGTGGACTTCAAACCTCAACATGTGTTTGAACCCATAGAGAAACAAACCAGGCTGGATGATAAGATGAACATGAAGATGGCAAGACCGAGTATTGAAAAATCCCGTCATTCGCCATTTTATATTGGAGAACAATATTGGAATAAATTAGAACGGGAAACGCAAAGGTTGGAATTGATGTATAGCTTTATAAATAGAGTAAAAGGAGAACTTCAAAAAATTATAGAACTGTAAAAGGACAAAAGTCCATCAAAGAAAGACCACTCATATGACTGAATGGTAGTTACAGGTAATATACGGAAACAGGGTTACTGTGGCTGTACGTGATAAATACACGGTGAAATTGACGATAAACGAGCCGATGCCGAAGGCAGAGGTTCGTTATGGCTTGAACTTAAAAAAAAAGTGTAACTGAGGAGCACTCGATATGTCAGAAACCGTCGTTAAGGGGTCCCTCCCACCTACTACGATTAAGTCTACGATTAACCCTTTGGCCGTGTTGGTGACAAACTGAAAAAATCGTGGAGGTGTCGCCGACAAACTCCTCAATTAGTCAGGTTTTGTCGCCGACAAACTCGCTCCGCACCGACGGGCTACGACGCACTACAACAAAAAAACGTTAATCGTAGAGGGTCTACGAAATTCAAACATGTTTGAATTTCGTAGCCCGTCTTAGCCCGTCGGAAGGTAAATGGCAGAGCGCGGCGGGTTGGCGCCGCAATAATACCTCCCACCTACTACGACGGGCTACGATTAAGTCTGCGATAGCACCGCGTGTCGCCGGCGGCGTCGGCGACACGCGGTGCTATTGGGTACTTAATCGTAGACCGTCGTAGCCCGTCGTAGTAGGTGGGAGGGACCCCTAAGGGTGATGGAAGAGCGAGGTCCTGTACCACCGACGCGTTGCCCAATAAAAAAATACAAAAAAAAACCACCCAAAAAAGCGGCGATCACTACATTATACCTATCAGTCATATTAATCTTATGTATCCCTTGATATCAGAACTGGACTCAATAAAGCATTAAACATGGACTTCTGACCAGACTGACTGCTGTCATTATGAAATTAATATTTCAACAGGTCTAGAGACGGAAGAGATATTGGCCAATGCAGTGCTGTTCTTTGTGGCTGGGTACGACACAACTGCCACCACATTAAGTTTCCTGATGTATAATCTGGCGACCAACCCTGACTGCCAGACAAAGCTCATAGAGGAGATTGACCAAGTCATGGGAGACGAGGTGTGTATTCTACCTGCTGTTAGATACCTTTGTTCATATTCTCCCATCTTTTTAAGTCAAACAATTCACACCAGGGTGATGTTTAGATATTGACAACTATTATTGGGCCTTGAATCTTATTCTTGTCCCAGATGCGTAGAAATATAACATTTTCTCCAGTTTGTCCTCACAGAATGTTTACATTTCCTTGATTTATGTAGGAAATGTTCTGAAAAACACTGTTCTTCCCTATTCATTCAAATATAAAGAGAATTACCTATAGTTATTAGTACTTCCACGTGTAGTCTATTGCATTTTTAACATCTGTGACAGTTTTAAGAAATTTACATGGGTTTTATTATTTCAAATCCAAGTTTTTAAATTTCCGTATCGGAGTGTTATGAGATTGCTGCGCTATTAATCTCTTAATGTTGTATATGTTCTCTGCAACACCATGAGGTCATCCTATTGGACTTCTGGGAAAATTATATGGGTTTTGTATTTTGAGGTGAACTGTGGGCTGCTTGTTTGTTGTCTTTTCTTAATGCGGTAAAGACACACAAATTAACTCTTCTACAACTACAGCCCCACTTTCGTTGCAATGGGATGTGTAATATCAGGAGTTTGCTGTCCATAGTTTTAAAAAGTCTACATCTATTTTCAGGAGTTTGCTGACTACAGTTGTACATGTTTAATGTATATTTTCAGGAGTTAGGTGTCTACAGTTGTACATGTTTAATGTATATTTTCAGGACTTTGCTGACTACAGTTGTACATGTTTAATGTATATTTTCAGGACTTTGCTGACTACAGTTGTACATGTTTAATGTATATTTTCAGGAGTTAGGTTTCTACAGTTGTACATGTTTAATGTATATTTTCAGGAGTTAGGTGTCTACAGTTGTACATGTTTAATGTATATTATCGGGAATTTGCTGACTATAGTTGTACATGTTTAATGTATATTTTCAGGACTTTGCTGACTACAGTTGTACATGTTTAATGTATATTTTCAGGACTTTGCTGACTACAGTTGTACATGTTTAATGTATATTTTCAGGAGTTAAGTGTCTACAGTTGTACATGTTTAATGTATATTATCGGGAGTTTGCTGACTATAGTTGTACATGTTTAATGTATATTTTCAGGAGTTTGCAGACTACAGCCTTACTCAGCAGATGCCGTATCTCGAGCAGTGTATTCAGGAAACTCTCCGGCTTTACCCTGTGACTTACAAGTAGGTCACTTTGGATGTACTATTCACATGAACAAATCATTTCATTTGATTGAATTCAATTATACAGGAATCCTAGTTAAAGATTTGAAATGTTCTGGAGATTCATTAATGCAACAGTTTTAGAAATATTGATTTATCTGTCATTTCTCCGAACATAGTTATTACCCACCTTATACAAAGTCACCAGAGGAAATGTATAGAGCACCTGGAAACCGGTACTCAAAGATTCCAGAAAGATAGTCGCATCCGTAATGAGGTCAAATTAACATGTACTTCAATATAAGTCTCTTGAATGGACATTCAATATTAATTATTTATAATCAGTCATAACAATCTCATTCACCATCAGGAATCACCGACTGTCGCTCGGATATTACTACGCGTCAACTACTCTGAGAATACGTCACTAGTGATCTACTTACATAGATCAAGAGAACTATAATTCAACTGAAGTATTTTGGATCATGATCAGTTATGGATCTTTTAATCATTACGGTATGAATTTATCATTTTTTTAAATTTCAGTTTGAATCGTATTGCAAAACGAGACGTTACCGTGAACGGTGTTTTCTTGCCGGAGAATAGCGTGGTACAGATACCGACATTCGCCATGCACCGTGACCCACAGAGGTGGCCGGACCCGGAGAAATTTGATCCACAAAGGTAAAATTATATAGAACTGGATCAAGAATCATATAGATCTATACACAATACTCCATGAGTTTGAATGCGCTGTGAGCGTCACTCGGCCTCGCCTCGCTGACGATTGCAGCACATCCGAACTCATGGAGTATTGTGTATTTATATGATTTGAGTGCAGTTCTGGATTTATCTCACCCTTTCAATGACATTAAAAAGCATCCCGATATTAGAATAATTTAAATAACTTTGCAAATCTAGTAACAACATTAAATCTCCATGTTGATATTATGTCTTTTCTCTGAAATCCTGACCGCCAATCCTGGTTTGTCGATCGCCTATGACGTCATCTCGCATACACTGCGCCACAACCATGGAGTAGTATTTTCAAATTACCTGGGCTATCGTTGAGTATTTTTTTTCTAATGTTATTCCTTTGGCTAAACTTGTACCAGGGGTGAGATATGCCATGCTCGCATCACAACCACTGATTCCTTGGTCACTTTCATATCAAGTTTAACAAATGATTGAATCACGGATTCGGATGAGGTCCGTGATTGAATAATAAGTCCAGAAATTCAACAACTTCTCTTTTTCACAAACAGATTGTTTGCTTAATGCATGGTTTTGAGGCTGTTGTGTGACATTCCGTCTAGGTTTTCTGCTGAGAATAAGCAGAAGAGGAGCCCTTACCACTACATGCCCTTCGGGTACGGTCCCCGGGCGTGTATCGGCGTGAGACTGGCCCAGCAGGAGCTGAAGGTGGCCGCCGTGCGCGCACTCAGGAAGGTCACCGTCACAGTCTGCGCCAACACTCAGGTACGCACCCTCCCCCTCTACACAGCCTGGGCCCTGTTTTTTAGTCACGACCATTGTGTGGACAGGAAGGCCCAAGACCAACCAGCGATCTCACGACAGTTTCGACGACAAAAGATGGCGGGTGTGCTATAGACGGTGTCGTAGTGCGGCAGGGACGATCGCCGCTAAAAGTGTCTCAAGTATAGAACTGTCTTAGGTTCTATAAAACGTATATAGATGATTTCCCGTACTTCCCATACGAATTAAGCAATGAAATTTTAACACGAGTAAGGGATACATCTAACCTATAATCGTTTCAAATATGAAGAAGAATGGCCGCACCGTTCTAAAGATATCGGCGTTTTAACTTGAAACATCGGGCTATCGATCGGATATCGTACAGCACTCTCCTAGCAGATCTTTCGCGGTATAGCACGCCGAATCTCTGCTGGGAGAGTGAAGTAAGCGCAGTCGATGTCAAGGTTGCCGCATGAATTAGATCACGTGATGGTAGGGGTACACTGGCCACCAGAGCAATATTTGCTATGACAAAATTCAAACGCCGATAACTTCGGAACGGTGTGGCCGATTTTCTTCATATTTGGTACAATCATAGGTTATATGTATACCTTACTCATCTTAAATTTCATTGCTTAATTCTCACGGGAAGTGAAGTTTCGCATTCTGTACGACATGTCCATAGATGTCTTAGGTCTAAGACAGTTTGGGAGACAAATTTACCCACGTGACCTTACATGTCTCGTGACTATAGCACACCTCAGACCACCCTAAGTCTCTTAGAGCAGTGATAGTTACCCGACCCCCTAAACTATCGCGACTATAGTACACTGACAGCAAAAACATGTCGCCTGTAACGATGGTCGTCACTAAAAAACAAGGCCCTGGTGCAGGGTTCTGGTCTCTACATCCCTTTCGTGGCAAATTATATTGGTTTCTCTGCAAAAGGTTCTACCATGAAACTTGTCTGCGGGGGCGGGGGCGGGAGGCGGGGGCGGGTAGGAGGTAATATCTGATGACACCTTGTCTGTATATATACAGTACCAGAATCAAATCTATCAAAAAACAGGGGGGGGGGGGGGGAAACCCAAAAGAATGCTGGGTTTATTATTTGTATTTAATCAGTTGATACCTTATCAGGTTTTATAAAGGTTTTATAAGATAAATTGGTAATATAAGATTTTTTCATATAACACGGACTAGGGACCTGTTTCACTAGTTTCGTGACATATCTAGATGGCGTCTGTGACACCATACAGACAAACTGGGGTTGACTAGTTTCGTGACAACACAAGTAGCACTGGCACAAGTGGCGCTGTAGTGTCAGTGTTTGCAACACCGACATTGTGACACAACATGCGACAATAGATGTGACATGCGTTATGAAACGTAATTCCATTTTGTTCGTTCTTGCTTGCACTGTTGGTGCCGCTTTTCATGTCTGTCTAACACTTTTGTCACGAAACTAGTGAAACGGGTCCTTGGATGGTTAATGACAAATGAAATAAAAACAACAGTGGTGCCCCCTAGTTGCAGAGATCGGAATTATTGGATAGTGGCGTAAATACAACAGAATCAGGCGTATATATGAGTGCAACATGGACGCTTGTATACTTCTATAGATGAAGCGTATACACGACGGAAAATAGGACTTCCTTGTATACGCAAAATGGTACCTATATATGCCGGGTGTATACATATGTAAATAGGGGTTTTCGCGCAGTGTATGCTGTGAATTGATCGATCAGATACATCCTGATGTCGTAGGTAGAGGGATGTATCTGGTCAACAATTTTATCAAGTTACCATTATTAACACTGGTTATTAACCATTGTTTACCAATACTTTCTTCGTTCGTCTTAACGTAGAAATATCATCTTCTTTTGAACAGGTACCCGTGAAATTTGCGTCCAGCATTTTGCTCAAGGCAGAGGGAGGTATATGGCTGAAGGCTGTGCCCAGATGAAGAGGACTGTTCCTGAATCTGTGCGTGAAATAGGTGCCGTGTGCATCTTTCCACCAAGGAATTGACCCTTTGCGTTGTCTGTCTGAAATAGCCATGTCGTTTCCTTACTAGGTTAATCAAAATTCTTTTAATGCCCGAATCCAGATGGCAATAACATATCGGAGAGCCTAATCTAGCCTCAAATCAAAATACAACTTACACAATTCTTAAAAAGCATATAATCGTGGGACCCGTTACAATAGGTGATATTCCGGTCGTTGTTGGTCTCAGCAGAACCGGTGACTCGTTATTAGACGCGATAATCGTTAATAGCAACCATTTTGTAATTATCATACATTTGACGATAATCATCGAACCATTGGGGCCAATGGTCGTTGTATTCATCTGGAAAACTCAAGATATCTTTGACAATCGCTATTAACGATTATTACCTACTATATTTAAAACGGTAGAATTCCGTCGAATCCGCTTGAAGTTGCTCCCATACATAGAGACATAGTGAACCCGATCTAGGGTGGGAGATTGAAGCCCCACGGGAGTGAGAATCTCGTGTAGGGAAAAACTAGAACCTGTTCTTCTTTTTTGTAGGACTATACATAGATATACTTTTTCTCTTATGATTCATTTCAAGCCATGCTGAAATCAAACTTTAGTATTGTAGTTTTCTTAACTACTTTTCTCGTGAGAAACCAATGAGATCTCAACATTCGCTGGTAGCCCTATTAAAACTCCGCTGATTACCCCACCCACCACCAGCCTAAGTATTTGGCCAGAACAGGCCACCTGTCTCTGTGGAGCAGTCAGCAGAGTTCTTGCTTGGGAATGCGAGTTATGGGAGTTCGATTCCCACTGTCGATGGTCCAGTATTTTGTTTTTCAATATTTTTCCCTTTAACTCGGACTCGACGAAGTCGCTAGTCTCGTCTATAAAACGGGTCCCATAACGGAAGTTGGCGCGTTGGTGCGGTCATAGGTGACGAGTGAAAGGTGGCCTGGTGCCGTCATGATCCGCTGGGCGGCGCCACAGTAGAGTGGCCGGTGGCGGGCCTGTGATCCCGGGGGACCGGAGGGGCGAATTATAAGCGACTCGCCCCGGTGTGTGTGTCCACTCGTAAACAATACTCCTAATATGGTGCAATCAATGGCTCAGTGCGTTCAAGTATACTGAATGCAAATGCCACCATGCCAGCATTTCCATAACCATTATCCATATTGTAAATAGATATGCTATAAGTGTCAGACTACAACCTGTGATACACACGACGAGACGAATTGACGAAATGATATTTAATGTATAACAACCAGAAAAGTAGCAACGAGAGATGTTTTACCCACCTCTATCCAGCGAGGTATGGCGGGTCTGTGTGGAGTAGTGCAGCCGAGGGAAACTCTGGGTGCTTCTGGGATCTACTTGGATAACTTCTTGTGTAGTTTGGAAGTATTCCCGTCCTTAGGTATAAGAGGTCTGGAAATTGATAATGGCGCAAATCTAAAGGTTCAGGTGCCTAGCCACAACCTAGTGTAGTATTATATCAGGGACCTATACACTAAATCCGTGATTATATTAATATCGCAACAACTATGACTGCCATAGTTTAGGAGATGGATATGCTCAATTCAATGCGTCAGTAATGGTCAACGAGCCAGAATGTTGTATTATTACCATGAATTAAAGTCAGCTATATCAAACTAATCCGCCATGTTGCTGAGTTGTAGTCATTGTCCTGTTCACAATTAACTCCTGGAGGCCCGCACCCACTTAGCTCCCGACAAGTCTCACGAGACAGTTCCGACACAGGGCCTTGTTTTTTAGTCACAACCATTGTGAGGCCAGGAAGGCCCAAGACCAACCAGCGATTTCACGACAGTTTTGACGACAAAAGATGGCCGGTGTGCTATAGACAGTGTCGTAGTGCGCCACGGGAAATCGCCGCTAAAAGTGTCATAGTTAGACAGTAAATGTCTAAGTCACTGTGCGTATATAGAGGATCTTTCCACTTCCCGTTGGAATTAAGCGATGGAATTTTAACACAAGTAAGGTATACATGCAACCTATAAGTGTCTCAAATATGAATACGATCGGCTACATAGTTCCGAAGATATCGGTGAATTTCGTCATAGCAAACGTCTGCTCTGGCCATTGCACCCTCCCACTCCCAGTGAACGTCGAGGTTACTGCATAAATTAGAGTCACATAAGCGTAGGGATACACTGGGCACCAGAGCAGAGATTGCTATGACGAAATTCAAACGCCGATATCTCCGGAACGGTCCGACCGATCAGCTTTGCTATGACGAAATTCAAACGCTGATATCTTCGGAACGCTATGTCTGATCTTCTTCATATTTGGTACGATTATAGGTTATATGTATACCTTACTCGTGATAAAATTCCATTGCTTAATACCTACAGGAAATGAAGTTGCGCATTCTGTACGACATGTCCATAGATGTCTTAGGTCTAAGACAGTTTGGGGACAAATTTACCCACGTGACCTTACATGTCTCGTGACTATATCACACCTCAGACCACCCTAAGTCTCTTAGAGCAGTGATAGTTACCCGATCCCCTAAACTATCGCGACTATAGCACACTGACAGCAAAAACATGTCGCCCGTAACGATGGTCGTCACTAAAAAACAGGGCCCAGGATCGGGCGTTGTGTGGAAAGGATGCACGTGTCGCAGCAGTGAACCTCACGTTCCCACACGGGCTACGACACCCCCATATGCCCCCACACTGCTCCGACACGGTTCCGACATGGGCGCTGTGTCGCAGGCCTTCCAAGTCTACGATAGATCGAACTTGTTCGGTTTGTCGCAGAGACCAGACTGTCGGAGTGTGTCGGGAGCATTCTCTTCTATGTACATACACAATATTGACTGGTTTCAGATACAAGCGGCAGTATGCTCCGAGGAGTTAACGCGTAGTAATATCCGAGCGCATGTGAGGATATTGCACAGAGTCAACTCCGAGGGACATACAAACGCTTTTATCTGAAACCAGTCTATATTGTATTTATTATCCACCTTTTCTGGGCAAGTGGCATGCCGATATCAGTTCATTTTAGTTATGCACTATTTTCTCGTACGCACTACTTTTCCGTATGCGCCACCCAGAGCATACAACGTATCCGTATGCGCCGGGTATGTCCATACAAACTCCCTATGTGTTTTCTATGGACACTTTGTATTAGGTGGATAATAAATACACAATATTACCATGATTTCGATCTGAGTGGCCGTATTCTCCGCGTAGTTGACGCGTAGTATTGCATAGCGTCAACTACAAGGAGAATACGGACACACAGATCGAAATCATGGTAATGTTGTATTTATTACTCACTTATTTTTAGATTTAAGCAAAAAATATGATCGTTAGAAAACTTTTCAACATAGTTAAGAAGTTATGTTTGGGACTACTTTTATCTCAATGGGACTACTTTCATCTAAAAAATCCGTATCCTCCTAGGAGGGTACGCAGCTCCGTATCCTTCTCTGTAGCGATCTGTAAGCTACATAGGCTTAGTATGGAGACTCCGTATCAGGTGGATAATAAAAGCTATTCCCCTCCCCCAACACACAGACACCTTTATATCTAACGTTCATAATATCATATATATCAACTTTGCTCGTTTATTTCTTTAAGACATACAGTATCAATGATCTGTTTGACATATTCATGAACACATGTAGAGGCTATATGTCCGCTATAGCGCATATATCCGATTATAAACGGACTTGAGCATAGAGGGAGCGCTCGTCGACAGAGGGAGCTGACATGCTGGTTCAGGAGCTGATATTCCCTTCGTTGTTGGTCTCCGCAGCACCACCGTAAGAGGGGACCCCCACCTACCACGATTCTGGTCCCGATAGGCCTTACGACTGCCTTCCTGACACCATACCGATTCTATTGTGAGGTAAGCAAAAATCGTGGTAGGTGGAACAGGTTTCTGCGATGCCGTCTGCGATACCTCACGATAGGCTGCGATAGAAAACCTCAATCGTAGAGGTCCCGATAAAATCCAACATGTTGGAATTTTCGTAGCCTGTCGTAGGGTATTGTGTGTGATTTATCGGGAAAATATCTCTTTCGGGTGAAATACTTAACGGAAAATTATGAAATTCTGGAATTAGGTAGGGCGCATATAGATGTATAATCGCTGTAAATATGATATTATTTGAGGAAGTCTAAGTGTCTGATAATAATAGTTTCATAACAGAATTATGATTCTATCACAGTTATATTCTTCAATTTGATTGTTTTAGTGTCTGGAAAATAATATCATAATATGTTGTAAATACCTCTAAAAGATTATTCAGATTCATTAAATATTACTAAAATTATAATATATTTCAATATTAAAACTCTGCTTGAGATCTAAATTGGTACACCGATTGAATCGTGAGGCAATCGTGACCATGGTTTATGTTTTTGGTCCTCCAAAGGCATTTCTACACTCTACGATTTCAAACCATGTCCACGATTTTAAACTATCGGGGACCTCCCGATAGGTCACGATTTAGCCATTTCAAATCGTAGCTATCGGGAGGTATGTCGTAGACCATCGTGGTAGGTGGGTGCCGGCTTTAACAATAATTTCATCAGATATAATAACATATTTAAGAAAATAAAAACATGCCCAGAACAATCCCATATGTATCTTTTATCCATATCTCAATTTTCATGATTCTCTAGTGGTCAACTCCTTTGTAAGATCCATTATAGTATTTGAACCCAGAACTGTGGTTACCGCACCACTCAGTCAGTTTCTTACTGTATCGCTCAACCCTAGGATATCACAAGCGAAAGCTACAGTGTCAGGCGCTGTAATTTTGTCAAAATTGCACGTAGAGATGCCAAATAAAAAAAAGAAATATGGGGAAAGACATGAGGAATAGTTTGGAGTTATCAAATCATTCATTAGATATTCTCACCCCTGGTATCTTAGCTCCATAGACTTGACATTGGGAACTCGTATCCAACGCCCATGAGATATTTAGGGACAATATCCAATGGGGGATTATGTCACAAATGTTAACCCATTAATTGATGTGAAGGATGAGATAAATTGAGAAATCCATTCAAGTTTAGGGTCAGAAATCGATCCCATCCTGTTTGAATCGCTACGTATTCCACGCAGCTTCACCTTGTGATTTACTACGCCATTTAAACTCGATGAAATACGAGCTATGTCCGTAAACTTTCATAGGTTTCCGCTATATTAGACATAGCGAATGGAACCGGGATCTCAACAGCGATAAACCTTTCAAACGGAACTTTGGTTTCTCCACTGTGGGGGCCGCTGTTGGTGCCGCTAGTTCGATCTTCCGTTCGCAATGAACCCAAACTAGTGAAACAGGTCCCAAATCATAACAACAATTTCAAATTACACTTTATCTGATACTATGACATATTTAAGTGAAGAAAAACATGCTCCAAACAATTTCATATACATGTTTTAGCTATAAATCGATTTTTATAATTCTCGTGCGCTCAACTCTTTTCTTATAACTATTAAAGTATTCGAACCAAGAACTGCGGTCACTGCACCACTCTATCACTTTCCTACTATATCACTCGACCCTATATTATCACTTCCATGTCTTACAAGCGACAGCTGCAGTGTCAGGCTCGGTAACTCAGCCAAAAGTGCACGTACAGATGTCAAATAAAAACTAAATAATTTGAATTTATTTAATTATTCATTAGATTCATTAAATTATGCTGGCATAGCAAGCGACACTGGGATTTCAACAGAGATGTCACTTATGAAATGAGACTTTATAATCTCCACTGTTAGTGCTGCTGATTGCTCTCGCTACTGTGGTGGCTATTGTTGATGAATGATTATGCTTCTTGAAAAGGCAAAATGTGCCTGTTTTCGATCAATACCAGTGCCATCCAATCTTTGAGTACATGGTGTGATTTTGGGGCTTCAGACAAAAGGCTAGCTAGCTAACAAAAACATCTTATTTGTATAAACAACAATAATTCTTATGGTGGATCAATAGCTCAGGCTAATAATTTACTAGGTGAAAAGCAAAGTTTTGCTTTAATACATTGTCTTTTGAGACAACGGAGTATAGTGAACAGTATAGAAATATCCGTGTTTAGGTATTTGCCTTGGCAAGAGAAAACAATACATTTCTCTATGATAAGCCTGATTACAGTGGTTTACCACTAAATAAATGCATATAAATATGTAAGAGACAGATGTTATACAATACAAACAGACTTCAATGCATAGAATACAAAGTATTATACTTGGAAAATGTAGGCAGAAATTACACAGGTGGGAGTACACATCAAATCTTCAAGTCTTAGCTAGTAGTGCTTCTAATAGTTTTGACAGCTATTTTTTAAAATCTCTTTTTCTTTTTGTTTGAATTGGGTATACAAGGGAATTTATCTGTACTCAGTGGGAAGACAGTTCCAATAAAGGGGACACTTGTAGCTCATGCTTCTCTTGAACAAGGCTAATCTTTCATAGATAACCTGCATAACTTTGTAGACTAGTTAATAGGTTTTGGATGGCTATAGAAAATTGGCTAAAACAAATGGTCATCATTGACTTAGATATAACTGAGAAAAGCATTTTCTTTGGTGCCTTATCTACTGTGAATGAAGCCAGTATACAGATATTCCTGTACATATCCATCAAATTCCACATCTTTAGGTAGAGGCCGTTCCACAATAGTTTTAAGATGCATATACATGGTTAACTGAGTTTGGTGTCGGTGGGAAAATATATTTGTAATCTAGAGGGCAAACCAGAAAAGAATATAAGTAATGGGAGATTTTCTTAAACTACATGTAGAAAGTGTATTGTTCTATTTACACAAACATGACTATTGGAATGAAGTGATTTCCCTGCTATGGTACAAATAAGGTAATACAAGTAGTAGTACGATGGTTGTAATTGTATCAAGAAATGTCTCTTTTCTGGGACAAATGAGGTGCAACTAGTCCCAATCCATCCATCTTCCTGAGAGGACATCCAACAATTCACACTAATTAATTGAGTGGCAATTGCTTATTCACTTAACATAATACACAAGTTTGCCTTGTTCAGTATTGTCTCTGTCTATGATATGTAGATGTTGTGTACCGCCTATCAAGTATATTCCATATTTCCTCATAAGAAAAGAAAAACCCATAGAAAAGGGATCTTTCTCAGAAGATGGCATATTGTTACTATCACCTAATCTGTGGATGACAGATGAATATAAAGTTACTCTGGAACTACTGAAGTCTCTTGATGTAAACATTATTGGAAGTTCATGAACATCCCTGAAGAAACCAGGGCCCTGTTTTTCAGTCACGACAATCGTTATGGGCGACGTGTTTTTGCCGTCAGTGTTCGATAGACACGACACTATAGTGAATAGGCGATAGGTCGTGAGTGTAAGAGGCGTAGGGCAGCCAGACGTGTTTTTCAGTCACGACAATCATAGGGTCACGTGATTGAAAATGTCGCCCAAACTGTCTTCCGTTCATGACACCTATGGACATGTCGTACAGAATGCGCAACTTCACTTCCCTTTGGAATTAAGCAATGAAATTTTAACACGAGTAAGGCATATATAGCACCTATAAACGTACCAAATATGAAGAATATCGGCCGCACGGTTACGAAGTTACGGCGGTTTGAATTTTGTCATAGCAAAACTGCTCTGGTGGCCAGTGTATGCCTACCATCACGTGATCTGATTTATGCGGCGACCTTGACATCGACTGCGCTTACTTCACTCTCCCAGCAGAGATTCCGCGCGCTAAACCGCGAAAGATCTGCTAGGAGAGTGCTTGTACCATATTCGATCGATAGCCCGATGTTTCAAATTCAAACGGCCGTAACTTCGTAACCGTGCGGCCGTTCTTCTTCATATTTGGTACGATTATAGGTTATATGTCCCCCTTACTCGTGTAAAAATTTCATTGCTTAATTCCATCGGAAAGTGGAAAAATCCTCTATATACGCACAGTGATGTGTTATAGAACCTAAGACAGTTCTATACTTGTCGTAGCGGCCGACACTTTTAGCGGCGATCGTGAGTGGCGCACTACGATCGTGTCTATAGAACAGCGGCCATTTTGTGTCTTCCAGAATGTCGTGGAATCGCTGGACGATCGTACGGTATTGTTGCTCGACGATGTCGTTACTGAAAAACAGGGCCCTGGAGTTTAGGACACTGAATTTATAAAATGTACCCATCATTTGCTTGTATGGTCTTGCCAGGATGTGATTTTAAAACCAGTTATTGACTAGTAATGTAGCAAATATCATGACCAATTTAATAATATAAAAAAAGAGTGGATGGGTTTAGAATATCATTCATTAAGGTCTAAGCAGGAGGACTTTAAAAAAAGATAAATGTCTATCCAGAAGAAAGACATACATTCACACAACTGGGTGTTCTCACATGCAGTAGTCAAGAAATACAATTTACTAGTTTAACATTAGTGTCAGTGGAATGCAAAAGTGTATATCGTTGTGTTGGTTAACTAACATATTTGGCATTTGCCTCAATAATGAAATCTCACTTCTGTAGATGTAAACCAAGTCAGCCAGCCATTCTTTATCACCCATTCTAAATTTGAGCCTGCTAATTGTCAGAATTAAGAGAAGTAAGAGTAAACTATTTTTGAAATAATGTTTTGTCTCACTTTAGATGCTTTGCATTAGGACTTCTGACAGGAAGATTATTCTTTTGCACTTACTCCTAAATGAACTAATCATGATATACATTGTAATCTAGGAAGTAATAATGTAGAGGCTATATCTACATTTGTTCCATGAAATAGTGTTTAGGCATGAAAAATGAACATTGCATTTGATATTCCATTTTCATTTCCATCAGAAGTGCAAATATTAAGAGTAAAATTGGATCATTACAAGTACAATAACTCAGGTTCAAAGAAAGGGAACGAGGAAAGGCTGGTACAGTTTTGGAGTTGTTTTAAGGATATTTGTATGAAGACCTGATCCGATTATTGCAACACTTTTGTAATCTTCTCACTGGGGCATGGACATGTAGCATCCATTTATTGTTTCATTGCTGAAATAGCAATATTGCTAATGTGAAATGTCTCTTCCCTTTGATGATAGTTGTTTTAATGATATAACTATAAAAGATATAGATAATTCTGAGTGAAGATGTACATATATGGACCCAATGTCTAAGTATGCTCCCTCATTGCAGTTGTCCTCAGCATCCAGGTGTTTCAACCAGGCTGATGAATGAAAGAGATAACTATTGGATTTGAATTAGAAATCAATAGTTGGAAATCTAGAAAAACAAGTCACTAATCAGAAACTTTATCATACTTGGCAATGGATGATGGCATTGAAGAACCTGATTGAAGCATGATATTTGATATTTTTCATGTCTAGTAAAGCATCCATAATATAATTATGATAAGTCTTTACAGCTCAGTAAACTTCCATTCATTTATTCATGCAGTGACAGGTGGGCTGGGAAGCCAGCTTATGTCAGCAGCTGGTGAATGTCTAATTGAATGCATTGCAGTAGCATAAAAGCAGAGTGCTTTCAGCAGTCAGCATCATTCTGCAGTGAGTGGTCCAGTAGTGGTCATTCACTGTCACCAATCATCATGTGGTTCTCCAAAGCCTTCACTGTGCTGCTGCTTGCCTGTCTTGTGGCTTCCCTTTTCACAGACGTTGATGCCAAGAAGAAGAAGAAGAAGGGCAAAAGACCAAGTACCCCAAACATACTGTACTTCCTGATTGATGATCTGGGCTACAATGATATTGGCTACCATGACAGTTCCATCTCTACACCCACACTTGACAAGCTGGCTTCCGAGGGTATGATCCTGGAAAACAACTACGTGGCCCCAGTCTGTACACCATCCCGTGGTGCTCTACTGACTGGTAAGTACTCCTTCAATAGTGGTCAGCAGCATGGTGTCCTCTTCACTGACTCCAAAGAGTGTCTCACTAACAAGCATCCCATCATACCTGAAGACATGAAGGAGCTTGGCTATGCCACTTATATGCTTGGCAAATGGCATGAAGGATACTGTAATAAGAACTGCACACCAAACCACAGAGGCTTCGATGACTTCTATGGCTTCTACAATGGTTACATCAGTCACTTCACCCACAGCATCGATGACTTCTATGATTGGCGCAACAATGATGAGGTTGAATGGGACACCTTTGGTAAATATGCTGCCAACCTTCTGGGAGACCGTGCTGTTGAACACATCAAGCATCATGGCAAGAAGGATAAGTCCACACCATTCTACATGTACTTTGCCTTCCCCACTGTTCATATGCCACTGGAAGCTCCTGGTGAGTATATCAAGATGTATGAGGATGAGCCTGATTTCAACCGGAAGATGGTCAAGGCTATGCTTACTGCTACTGACGATGTCATCAACCAAGTGGTCACTGCTCTCAAGAAGTTCAAGCTGTATGACAACACTGTCATCATGATGAGCTCTGACAATGGTGGTGAAAATGGCTTCTCAAGCAATTACCCTCTACGTGGTTCCAAAGGCAGTTCTTTTGAAGGTGGTGTACGTGTGCCTGGTTTTGTTCACAGCCCACTCATGAAGGAATCTGCCGGTAAGGTTTCCAAGGAGCTTTTCCATGAGACCGATTGGTACCCAACAATCATCTCTCTGGCCGGTGGAAAGCCTGCTGATTATCTTGATGGTTATGACCAAACCGATTTCCTCTTCAATGGTGGTAAGTCTGCCCGTACAGTGGTTCCTATTCATTTGGATAATGAACCCATGGCACTTTATGGAGCTGGCACTATTCGTTCAGGCAAGTGGAAGTTGGTCAAGGGATTCCCAGGACTCTTCGATGGTTATGACTCCATCAAGGAAGGTCCAGATGCGCTTCATCTTACACACATGGCAGATAGCCTCATGAAGCGTGATGCTAGTGAAGTTGCCAATACTGACATGTCTGTTGACAAACGTGGTCATTACAGCTTTGACTGGCCTGCCATTGCTGCCTACAGTGTCAAAGTCAAGGACAGTATTCTTCTCTTCGATCTTGAAGCTGATCCCACTGAAACCACTGACGTGTCTGCTACCAACCCAGACGTTGTTGACGAGATGCTGGCTCTCCTCAAACCTTATTCTGATAATGCTGCACCGGTTGCTTCTTCGGAGCGCTCTCCTGAAGCTGATGCCAATAACTATGGTGGAGCATGGAGTCCTGGCTGGTGCTGAATAAATACCTGTTAACCATAACTGAACTGCTCAAATTGCTTTCTGTTGATCAAGTTTGTAAAATAAAGTAATTGCATAACATCAATGTCTTGTGTGTATCTTCCTTGAAAAGATCACCACCAGGTTGCGGAAGCAACCCAAATGAAACGAGGGGCTGCAACATCATGAGATCAGACACCAGAATAGAAGGCATGTAATTAGATGGTATGATAATGGATTCCAATTCAAACTGAAATGACCAATATGAAATGTTAGTAAGGATAACCGAATGAAGATTTGCATAATGATTCAGACGTCACTCTATTAGAATTCACAGAGTACAAGTAAAAAGCAACAAATTCAGCAATCAGGAATTTATAGATATCATTTCTACATTGATTTTGTCAGCTTTAAGAAACACACATATTGGCAAATAAAGGAGGCACATTCAAGATGATCCTTTCTGAAGAAATGATATATGACTTTAGTGAGCAACCTACCTCACAACAACATCAAAATGATCAGTCATTCTTATCTTCAAAAGGTATTTCTGCAACAGGTCACATAGAATATGTTTAATTGCTTAACAGCTTTCTTGCCACCTCTTCAATATTGAGTGTTTTAACAATAGCAATGAATGATTTCCATTTGACACTGTCTATCAATCATTGTCACTTAAACAACGTTCCAAATGACATTTCCCTGCAGACAGTAGCACTATACACACTCTCTATTTGTCTTCTATGGACATTTTGTAATAGATGGATGATAAAAGAAACAGTCCTATCTCTGGCCTTACTCAAACTACAAGTCATATTTTCAAATAGCCAATAACTAGAGAGAAAAAATTGGGATAGCCAACTGCCTCTGCTAAGTAGGAGAGACCTTCATAGAAATATTCATAACAAAACTATTGACTTATCACATCAACAAGCATCAATAAGCATGAGATTGTTCATTTGAAAAATGGTATTGTTTCATTCTCTAGGCTAGTTTGACATGTTGGTATTGCAAAGCCTTTCCTTTGTTTTTCATTTTATAAGAAGAGCAGTATCATTAGTCTACAGTTGTAACTTATGAAACATTGCTTAAATGTATCTCTTTGAGGTAAAATGAGGTGGATGATAAGACTTGAATATGGCTCCCAACACTGAAACTCACTAAGCTAGTTTTCATTTACAACTGTGGCATGTCATAAAAAGAATATCTCTCACAAGAATGTGACTATCAAAACTTTATCTAAAAACTATGATAGGATCGGGGCATTTGCAGTCTTTATGAATTACCTAGAGAATTGAGCATATGGAGACTTGTTTGCATCTCAGAGAGAACCTTTGATAAGATCAGACGACTGTATCATGGAATGTCTAAAATATCCTAGTTTTGCTCTGAATGAGGCACAATATGGAAGGATTAAGAATGGGCTCTCATAGATATGATAGCCTGTTTTGATAAACTTCTAAGAATAGTATAGATTACTTCTATGTCAGAAAATGTAATTGGTTTTCGGAAGGGATTTAATGCACATGGTTTGGTTTTGAGAAGTATGTAGTCTTGATCAGCCTGTGTGATAGGATTTTGCAAAAAAGATGGTAAGATAAAGGTAGCTACGTTGTCTTGCACAGCATGTTCTTTGAGAAACCTTCTATTTTTGCCTCAAATAAACTGAGAAATCCTTGCAAAGGCAAAACCTAAGTATTAATATATTGACTGACTTTACCGCAAGGATGAGTTCATGGCTGTCATTTTGATTTGGTTTGTTATTATCTAATCAATAAACCCCTCCTTCTTTGGATGTTTCCTCAATTGTTGAGAAGGTTAAAGAATCATAACCCTCAAAACATTGTTGAATTACTACCAAAATCAACATCATCTTCATTGTGGTACTCCACATCTTCCTCCCTCATGTATATAATGAAATACATATATGAGTTCAAACTGCCCACAAATGGGCCTCTGCTCCAGACCTCCCCATCTTTTTTGCATCGGTGCTGTTCTGTCAACAACAGATGTTTATTTGTTACTTGTTTCTTTTATTTTCATTGTTAAGCAATTTTTATGAAGGGAATATTGTGTGTACCATCACCAAATTTGGTGGTATAGCCATTCTTCCACTGGGGCCCTAGCCCCCTACTCCTCATTATAATGGCAGGTGTCAAGCCGAATGAGCAATGGGTGCTATTTTTGTGTAGGTAATTGGTATAACCTGACTGGGGTTTGAACCCATGACCTACCATGCTTGAGGTGAACACCCCTACCACTTAGCCACCGAGATTGGTCAAAATTTTGACAAATGACTGACTGTAGCTAGGTTTGTTCTAAAATAAAGGCCGCATCAGTTTAGCCTCCCCTGTGCTTTTACCCTATTCCCATGGGGGGGGGGGGGGGGGGACTTTTTTTTTCATTCCAAAGGGGGAGGGCGCCAAAACTTTTTGGGGGGTATTCCAAGGGGGGGGGCAACTTTTTTTTGACTGATCGGTGTCCCAAAAATTGTGCCCCCCTGGGCGATAATTAATGAACGCTCCCTTATCCATATCGGAGAATGTGAAATCAACTGTGAGTTTACGATAAGGGGCTGTCACACTTTTTAGGGCATTTTTAGGAACCCCCCCCCCCCCACCCCCTGTCACACTTTGTCACACATTTCGTACCACCCCCCAAAATATTATGTCACACTTTCCGAAACACCCCCCCCCCCCATTTTCTTTCATATATAAGTATGATAGCATAACATAACAGTTATTACATTTTTTACAAAGCTACTGTAAAAGAGGGATACAAAATTCTTAATCTCCTAGATCACTGAAAAGCTATTGATACTTCACCATACTTCATTGTAGTGATTATCATTTTAGACCAACCAATCATATGCCATGCTGAACTTTTGATCAAACATATACCTAACCTGGTCTAGTCTACTCTGGTGAATTACTACCAAAATCAACATCATCTTCATTGTGGTACTCCACATCTTCCTCCCTCATGTATATAATGAAATACATATATGAGTTCAAACTGCCCACAAAATGGGCACTGTACAAAAGTTGGCAGGTGGTGTGTTTGGGGATTTATCCTTGTGCATAATCATCGAACCCATAACAGACCATTTCCACCTGATGACTGCTTAGCATTCACCTCATTGGTTGGGGGAGCAAAATTTCTCACAGAGAAACCTGAAGATAATCCCTTCTTAAGCTACTGCTAAGTATATATTCCAAAAGACAAACTGGTGGGGTTCCTATATGTGTGAATAGGGTAATGGTAGAAATCATCATCAAATGCATTTATGGTAGAAATCATCATCACTGAGGACTTCTTTTTCATGGGAGGTAACCACTGAAGAATTGAGAATGCGAACCTGTAGTCTGCCATTGATTAAATGTATCCAGATACATTTATTTGCAAGCTGAAATTGGTGGTGCAATATTGCTTAATATTAGAGAGGAAATCTTTTCAATTTCTTTTCTTATTTAGATGAAATAGTAACATTCACCTGCAGTTGGTGTTCTTCCATGTAGCCAGTTGGTAGATAACTTATATACTATACAGTTAGACATAGTCTGTTGAATCCTATCTCAGAGTTTTCAACCATTACTAATAATCAATATAAATGGAGTTTATGCATTAATATTCACATGTTTGATAAGTAACACAGAGGATAATACAGATATGTTCACATGACTGGACGTTAACAGGACAATACATGTATAGGACAGCAATTGAAGTGTGCTATGTGCCCTTCAGAGTATTTCCTGGGAAGAAAAACTGCAGGGGACCAGATACATATCATCACCCTTGTCATATGACAGAAGGGAAAAATCCCTATCACATTGAATATCATAGTTTAGATCTGGATACTTTTTGATAACCTGTTTAAATTTCTTTGTTTCCACTATGTAATGTAATTCATGGGGTAACTGGTTCCATAATAACATACCTTTATATATACAGGTGATGTCATAAATTGACCATTACAGGCTTTCTTTACTTTAAGAGTGACTTTTCTTCCCTGTCTAGTTCTAGTATCAGTATCAATTACATTATCATTAAAAGAAAATTCACAACATGAAAATAACTTGGTCTGTACGCAACCAAGTTTGAATGTGGATACTTAATTCATGAAGCGAAGCTGAGTGAATTATGTAGTGGTGAACTTTTATGACAACATCCTTAGGGATCTAAGATGTATCTATAAAGAAATGATTGAACTGAAATTGTTATCTCCTATTCCACCTGATAATCATCTACACAAAAGTGTCAAATAGTCAGTGGGTGGTGCTTGATGTCATAATCAGCCAAAATCAGCCGGTGAAAATGTGGCAATAAGCATCTTGCATCCATGGCAGAAACCTGTCCTCATTGATCAGAAACAGGGAATTCTTCCAAGTATAACAGCACTCTCTGTTGTTACATTTAACCACTTGTAGCATATATACATGTACTGACATTGCCTGATATGGACATTCTTCTATTTGGCTGCCTTTTTTCTCAGCTGTTTGACCATTTCAGTGATTTGTGTATGCAGCCTTAACAGGATATCCATCCATAACCACTTATTATCACACTTTTCCCAACACTTTTCCAGCATAGGCAAAGTTGCCTCTAAAGTGTTGGAAAGTTGTATATAAAGTGTTGAAATTAGGTGACGCGTGTTCTGTCACACATCTCTGGACACCCCCCCCCCCCCCCCCTGTGATTTTTAGGCTCTGTCACACTTTTTAATCTAACCCCCCCCCCCCCCCCCCCCACCCCCCAAGTATGACATAATTTATGGACAGCCCCTAACAGGGTGTATCCGACTGCATCCAATTTGAACATAGACTTCCTCTCCATGTTATCTCGGGGCACTTCAGTGCCCCGGGCTCGTAGGAACTTCAGTTCCCCTTCTGTACTAGGTAAGTACGGTACCTCGGGTGATTACCGTAACTATTCTATGATTTAAACTTTGAGTCTGACTTTTGAGTAGGCCTAATTTTCCCCAATTCTGACCCAGTTTCACTTGGCCATGGCCGTGGGCTATGCACACACAAAACAACAAACGTGTGTTAATACACAGAATAGCCATAATTTGTCAACCTGCCTAGACTAACACCAAAATCCTGGCTAATAATGTTACGTCACTGAATAATATGCACGGGGGTCGTTCCTATGCTATGGTGACGCCGTTTGATAATCTTGTGGCTGCCTAGACCCTAGCGGCTAAAGACGGAACCAGCGTGCGACACGACGAGTTCAGGAAGGAAGCCAAGCGTAAGAAGGGCGAGGCGTGACAAAGTGTGCTGCAGGTCACCGTACAGCCACTGTTCTCTATGCCTTCACGGGTTTATATCAGGCATTCACGGGGCAACGCATTTTGTGGAAATTAATGCTTTAAAACGCCGGAGAATCTGTACATTGGACATCGGACGCTGCAGCGTGGTCGACCGAATCTGTGTTGACGCCAATCGGAAGAAGTTTTCGCCAGTTGAAGGTGCGTACCGTCAAATATCGTGCAATCATAACTTACGGCTAATTAACTATTGTGAAACGAGGTCCTTCAGCCTGTGGATACCTGTTACCAGGAACCTCACCTATTTCGTGATCCTAAAACCATTGTACGTTTGTCAAAGTCTAGTCTAGAGTGAAGTCAGTCAGAATGTCGGTGCCAACGAGAAGGGGTCTTTCTACCGGAGTAAGTGGCCCGACCACCCGCCAACTTAGGCGATAATAGGTGCATGCAGCCGTAGTCTCAAGTGGGCGTCACTGGTGGACTATCGACGTACCGTGTCCCCCACATGTAGATAACAGCTGCTTCCTGTTATACCACATATAAGTGTTAGAACAATATGTAACCAGCAGAAGTGTTGTTTTCTCTTATCCTGTGAATAGGTTTTAGACCCGTGCATATTGAGTTGGCAAACTTTAACTCACTTTAATAATAGGCCTTCAAATCGAACCAAACTTTTCGCAAATGATACTGATTGCTTAACACTAGTAACATTAACAAAGCTTAGATTGAACCCCATGCAAATAACATATCTTTTTGGGTACGTGTCAACAGATCATGGCGCGTTGCTAAACTGGTATACCTTATTTTAGTCTTTTGAAGTCCACAATAAAGTAATACTTTTGAGAGACTGAATCGAAGTGAGATACAGGAAGTAGACCTAATTAGTGAGGTCTAGTGTTATCTGATTAGTACAGTCAGTGAAGCTGAGGGAAACTTTCCCAGAATCTGGCATCTCAAACAATATCATTTATGGCAGCCCTAATATGCCCTAAAGCCCTAATATGCCCTGTCACCATGAAGTAGCGTCACATTGCCCTGTCTCCGTGAAATAGCGTCACATTGCCTCGCTCCGTGAAGTAGCATCACATTGCCCTGTCTCCGTGAAGTAGCATCACATTGCCCTGTCACCATGAAGTAACGTCACATTGCCCTGTCTCCGTGAAGTAGCGTCACATTGCCCTGTCTCCGTGAAGTAGCATCACATTGCCCTTTCTCCGTGAAATAGCGTCACATTGCCCTGTCTCTGTGAAGTAGCATCACATTGCCCTGTCTCCGTGAAGTAGCGTCACATTGCCCTGTCTCCGTGAAGTAGCGTCACATTGCCCTGTCACCATGAAGTAGCATCACATTGCCCTGTCTCCGTGAAGTAGTGTCACATTGCCCTGTCAACATGAAGTAGCGTCACATTGCCCTGTCTCCGTGAAGTAGTGTCACATTGCCCTGTCTCCGTGAAGTAGCGTCACATTGCCCTGTCTCCGTGAAGTAGCGTCACATTACCCTGTCTCCGTGAAGTAGCGTCACATTGCCCTGTCTCCGTGAAGTAGCATCACATTGCCCTGTCTCCGTGAAGTAACGTCACATTGCCCTGTCTCCGTGAAGTAACGTCACATTGCCCTGTCACCATGAAGTAGCGTCACATTGCCCTGTCTCCGTGAAGTAACGTCACATTGCCCTGTCTCCGTGAAGTAACGTCACATTGCCCTCTCTCCGTGAAGTAGCGTCACATTACCCTGTCTCCGTGAAGTAACGTCACATTGCCCTGTCACCATGAAGTAGCGTCACATTGCCCTGTCACAGTGAAGTTATTGATGGAAGACCTGCCCAGAGGCAGAATGAATAAAAGTTTCTTCAACCAAAAACAGTTGTGTTACATTGCCCTGTCAATTCAATTTAATTTAATTTTATCTACTCAGACTGTTTCATACAGTATGGAGAACAAAAGAGAACAAATTGATACAAATACAAGGGCTATAATGCATTTATGCGTAGTCTTCAGTTCTTTATATGATAGACAATGTCCTTCTTAGAAATTCACTGATGCTAAATATAATTTCTTCTTTGTCAGATTTCAAGAGAGTGACAAGCCTGTTGGGTGTTTTTACGAGGTATTGTTTGCGCAGTTGCACTATTTTTGTTTTGCTACAATAGAAAAAGAGGTGGTATCCATCACCTATCTCTCCATCATCACTTGTTTTACAGATATACCTATCACGAGTGTCTGCTGTTTGTTTTTTTCCTAAACTTTACTACCACTTTTTGTAGCCTGGCATTATTTGTGCGTAGTTTGGCGAGAGCAATTCTATTCACTTCTGGTAACTCTATTAGGTATTTCTCAAGTCTAGAATTCTCCTTCACCCTTTTTATAAAGGTTGCATGAACTATGTGTATCCATGTTTGTGTGCCATTGTTGGACAAACAGTTCCTCTAGTGTTTGCTCAGCAGATCTTTCAATCCAATCTACTTCAGCAGGTCCCTAAATATCTTGAGTTGTTCTTGCCACACATATGTCAGACTGAATTCATTGAGTATATTCTTATTGAAACTAATCCAAACAAAGTTTTGGTTATCTGATAATATTGCAAAGTCATATATTCTTTTGCTTAGTTTATTTCCCTTCCCTCCTACACGTCTAACCCCAAAACCAATTTTCTTTATTAGAATTGAAATCGGATATCTACCAGTTTCACCATACACCATGGTGGTACATGAATTGTTGCACATACAGAGCATGTACTTTAGGACCCTTCGGTGTAGTTTATCACAAACTTTGATATGTTTCTCATACCCCCACACTTCACAGAGAAGTAGCGTAACAATGCTCTGTCACAGTGAAATAGCGTCATACGTATATCCCTGCATCAATAGTATTTATCTGAGATGTCATTGAAAGACATATGCTGAATGTATCACAATCCATGACTTCTCATACAATAATATACGGAAATAGGGTTACTGTGGCCGTACGGCATAAATGCGCGGTAAAATTGACGATAAAACGAACCGATGCCTAAGGCAGAGGTTTGTTTTAATCGTCAATTTTACCAAGTATTTATGCCATACGGACACAGTATGCCTGATTTCGTATTATTATATACCTTCAAACATCCAATTTTAGCTTTGCTTTTGGGCGAGTTTTTTCATTTCGCCGCCGTACATGACCCGTACGCCATATACATACCCCGTACGTCACCTAGGTGTCGTACGGATATAGATACGACATGGGTAGGAGCGGGTCGTATGTGTAGGATATACTACCACAGGTACATGATAATATACTTTTTATGTTTATCTAAAAATGTGATAAGGTTAAATTGTGCACAACATTCTGATAACACAAGTTATGACTCTTTATCTTGTCTGGAATATTCTATATTGATTTGAAACTAATGCAAAAATCATGAATCCGAAAACAGATGCAATTTTTTTTCCACCAGTGGGACTATCTTTGCTTGAGTCGGTAAAAGCAGTGATAATATGAATGCATTGGAAGGTTAACACAGTGGTTAAGGCACTGCACTTTTATCTCACCCCAGTATTTTTCTCCATAGGCTTAACATTAGGAACTCGTACTCCACGGCCGTGAGGTTCGTGTAACCAATACTCAATGGCTAAGTTGGTGATTCATTTCATCAATAAACAATGTTATACGGGGTGAGATAGAATCAGAAACCCACTCGATGAAAATAACTTGGTCTGCACTCCACCTCGTTTGACCACAGAGTAAATCACTCAGCTTCGCTTCGTGAATTACTCTGTGGTCAAACTCGGTGGAGTACGGACCAAGCTATTTTCACCTCGTGGGTTTCCTTCTAAGTAACCCATGGACCTATCGGGCTTCCGCTGCACACTGACACGCCTTACGACGCGCCTTACGACGCGCTCTATAGTGCACAATTGTATTAAATTGAATGAGCGTTTCGGCGTATCGGAGAGTATGTGTGTGTCGGCAGTGGTGGGTTCAGGGCTTTAACCTAAGGCTGTGGCACTTTGTGGGTTCGAGTCCCACTCTATCCACTTTTCTGTATTCTACATAATTCTACGTTTATGGCCAAATTATTCAATTGAAATCCCCCCCCCCCCCCACCAAAAAAAAAAAAAAAAAAAAAAAAAATTGGCTGATTTAAAATGAGAAGATTCCGGAAATAAATAACCATGACAAAAAACATTGTCTGGACCCTAAAGCAAGGTATACCCCTCTCGCCGCCAGACCATTTTCAAATAAGTCTCTCTTCATAACACATACTATTCACAAATTAATATTTAGATATAATGAACACCCAAGACTGGCTTATAGACAAGCGAAGAATGAAAAACAGTTTTAAAGTTCCATGCGGACTTTGTATTTGATTTACTGGCCGACGTTTCGTTATCTTCAGGGCATCAAATACAGTAGTGAAATGAACATGAACATCAAGACTATTTATAATAAAGAGGAAACCCATGAAAGTTTAGGGTCTGAGCCCGTATCCCATCGAGTTTGAATCACGTAGTAATTCACAAGGCGAAGCCGAGTGAATTACTACGTGATTCAAATGAGATGGGATCGAGCTCTGACCCTAAACTTGAATGCGTTTCTGAATTTATCTCACCCTTAATATTGATTAATGGGCTAACATTTGTGACATTATCCCCCATTGGATATTTTTCATAAATATCTAATAGGCATTAGATACGAGTTCCCAATGTTAAGTCTATGGAGAAAAAATATCTGGGGTGAGATAAAAGACAGTGAAGTCTTCGGTGAAATTTTCAACGAATATAAGTTCAGAGAAAGTCAGTTCATTGAGCATCATTTTGTGCGAAGTCTTCGTTGGACAACAGATGATAATTCAGATAAAATAGTATTGAAGTCGTGGGTAGAAACACCTCTGAGTCAAGGCGATGCCACCTTGTTGATGACAACTCCCTGTCAGTTCAAAACAAGTTACTATAGTCGTATTAATAAAAAATCCAGAGTAATATAATTTTTTTTTGTTTTTTGTTTTTTTCATTCAAGCGGTAGCTGCCCCTCAAACCAGACCTAGTCACGTACTGAACAACCAGAGTAATATAATAGATAACTTTGAGGTTGTTGTGACTGTTGTGAACATGGCGGGTGTCGAAGTATCCATCCACGTCAATGCGCTGTCCTTATTGATGACGTTTGGATCAATGTCCGTTTGTGTCGTTGCGCCGGTACATACCTGTAATTTACGTTTAAATATTTAAGTTACCAATGATTTTCAGTGCTACCCTCGAGGTTGAGGCAGTTACCTGCTAGAATGAAGTCCAGTCGGGCCAGTGTATGTCAAGTGCCCAACTCCATTCCACTTGTTATAGTTATAGATTTGTTATAGTGTCTTTTATTAAAATCCTGAATACTAAGTGTCTGATATATCGTGGTGTCGTGAAGAAAAATATCAAACACTCTCTCTGAGATGTCAGTTTTCCGTTTTTCGTGGAAATCCACTTTTGCATATTCAGTATATGTATTTGCTTTTCGTTGGGTCAAACAAAGTTAATATTGATTATGCCTCATTTACCCCAATAAGAGCGTGGTTTGAACCTTCCCACAGACCCTCAGCCCCATGTCATGGCCCCTGACAAGGACGTATTGTCCAAGTTTTCGCGGTCTCTCTGAGGCAGAAAAATCTCCATGAAGAATCTTTCCACCTTTCCCCCTGACTCCGACTGACATCCCTGCTCTCTGATACCTACACACACGCGCATACGCACCGATATATATACGGAAACAGGGTTACTGTCCCTGTACGTGATAAATACACGGTAAAATTGATGATAAAACGAACCGATGCCTTCGGCATCGGTTCGTTTTATCATCAGTTTTACCAAGTATTTATCACGTCAAGACACAGTATACCTGTTTTCGTATTATTATAAACCTTAAAATATCCAATTTTTGCCTTTGTTTTGGGGGAGTTTTTGGATTTCGCCACCATACATGCCCCGTACGCCACATACATACCCCGTACGCCACCTAGGTGTCGTACGGATATAAATATGACATGGGTAGGAGCGGGTCGTATGTGTAGGATATACTACCACAGGTATATAATCGCTATTAGAGAGAACACAACACTATAAGAGGGGTTAAAACAGAAACAAAGAAATGAAAATTTCCTTATTTGCAGATGACATAACTCATGTACTACTTCATGTTTGGCCCCCAAAGCTTTTGGGGGAAGCAGGGGGCACATACTTAGAAGGGTATTGCTATGCCCCCCCCCCCCCCCCCAACACACACACCTGAACACATTGGGTGGGGAGCTGGTTCAGTGATTAAGACACTTGTAATCCCAAGGTTGTGGGATCGAGTCCCACTGCAGCCACCTTTCTCCTCCATCCCCAGCAGTGGTAGATTTATTGCTATATCAACTTAGTTAAAAAATTGTCATTTCGTTCCGGGAAAGGTATGATTGCTGGTTGGAAAAAATTCAGTAGTACATAACATGTACTTGTTCACCAGTATTAGTTACTGCTATATCAAAGACCAGTCCTTCTCATGCCATGTCTGTGTGGTGTGGGCAGTAACAAATCTCTCACCTCGGTAAATGTGTAGGGGTGAGATTTCTACCTAAATTCATTACATAGATTCGATCACCACCATTGTGGTGTAAAAGAACCTTGAAAAAGTCTGGTAAGAACCAGTAATGGTTAACTGACTGGGAGGTAAATAAATCCAACCAACCCCTACACCCCTCTAACAGTTTTCTACCTTTCCATGTAAATCGTTGTATTCATTTCCATCATATCAAAGTATGTTTTTCTTGTGTAGAGCAAAGATAGTATTAATCGAGCCTTGCAGTTTTACTGTGTATTATAACACGTGGTTTGTTGACATTGACAGGATCACTTGCTGTGACGTCAAAGCGGGGCAGACGACATCCACAGCTGTGACCAGCGGCGTCTACACACCGGGAACAATCCATACACCACCAACACCAGCGGCCGTGCGCTTGTTCCGGCGTTTGTGGGCGCCTTCAAATAGCCTCAAACGGCGTGGCCGCGGACAGTCGGCCATCATCCGCCATGGCGAGCCTCTCGACGCCGACGCGCTTCTTCACCATCGTCGTCTTCTGCGTCGGGCTCATCGCCGGGCTCCTCGTGACGTCACTCATGTCCAACTACACGTCACTTCCGCAGCACATGGTGTACCCGTCGATTATGAAGTCGGCGGCGGGTCGGGAGTTGATGGATCTGGTGCGACGTTATAACGACACGCTGTCACGGCACGCCATGTTTAACCCGATGTCGCACGACGAGGTGCGACGCCACGATGACGTCATCAACCAACGCGCGCCCATCCATTTCGGCGACCACGCCTTCCACAACGGTGAGTCCACCCGCAGTGTCCGCGACATGCAGCTTTCAGCTGTTATTTCATAGTCCCTAAAAACCCTCAGGGTCCCCTCAGACGTTCAGTAAACAAACAAACCGAACCAATCATCTTCTTTTTTAGATTTGGAACACCAATGGTGTATCAAGTAGTTTACGGCCAGTTCACACTATGCCACCGGGAAGGGGGGGGGGGGGGGCAGTTGCGAGCGGGAATTTCTAGTCAGAGACTGAAGGCACCGCGCTTGAAACTGGAGGTACGCCCATTCGCAAAGTATGCACAAATATGTGTGTGAACCACCCCGTTTGCGACTGGAATGCTTGCAATTTAAGGTACATCGGTATGCCCAGTCTCTGACTAGAGGTACCAAATACCAAACATGTGTGATATTCAAAATGCTTGCGACTGGGCGTACCTGAGGTACCTCCAGTCTGAGACTAGCAGGAAGCATCCAGTTCACACTGTGCATTTTTCCGCGCTGCACTCTTGACCGTACTTCCAGTCTCAGACTGGGTGTATCTAGGTTACCTCCAGTCCCACAGTGTGAACTGGCCATTGCAGATAATCATCAATTCATCGTTTACTAATCTTCCATTTTTCTTCTTTTTTTTGACGGACAGTATAGGCAATGAGGGGTTGATGGATAGTAATACGCGAGAAGTGCGCGATGCTATTACATATCCAACAAGAATATAAAAATGTCACTGAATCTTGTATAGGCCACTCAAAAAAACAACTTGTTTCTCATCACCGCGCGCATCAGAAAAAAACGATTTTAGAAGAATCTCTTTTTTTCATAAATAAGATGAACCTTGATAGAAATTATGAAGGGTAAGTGTATTTAGTATCAAATTAAAGCTCCTGATGTCACAGATGCACTAAACGTATACCCAGTAAAAATCTGGAAACCCCGCGTAATGGCACACCCTGCGTAAGTGCACACTTTGGCCCGAATAGTGGCCATAATATTTATTGGCATTTGCCTGACGTTATAACTAATAGATTAATGAAATAGATGTTCATGGCAGAAGGAAAGGTTGCTGTCTTAGAATGTGAGTTTCTCAAGACAGAAACGTCTGATAAGGTAAATATAAACTGGTTTGCAAGAAGTAAGATGATGCTCTTCTCACAAGGATTTTTTTTATACAAGACGCATCATATTGAAATTCAAATTAAAAATTTATGAGTGCTAGCCAATCAGCAAGCATTCATCTAGAAAACTTTGTGTCTTGAATTTTCAAAAAGATATAAAAAAAAACCAGTATATTTCCAAGTTGGAGTCTCCATATAAATACCCAGCACTGAAGGCTAGAAAAGTAAAACTACAACGGTCTGATAATAGTTAATTATACGTATTGGGCGTTAAATCAACCAAACTAAACCAAATCAAACACATGCCGTCATTGTAATAGAATAGATATAGCGGAAATGATTGAGGTTTACTTAGCTCTGGTGGATGAGATCAATGGGTCTTTATGGCCGCCCTTTATGGGCGCCCTTTATGGGTAGACCAGGTGGTGTCCCTGTATCCCAACTCGTATCAATAGAAAACCAACACAGATGGTCAAACATGAATGTGAATATATACCAGCAATGTGAGCAATAAAGCCGGCTTACATCGATTCGAACAGCAAATATCAGAAACGCCAGCAAAACGTGCTATTGACGTGAAGTTCAGGAACAGGACGGGGCGACGTCTGCTCCCTAGTTTGACGGAAAGTTCAGTGACGTTTTTCAGATAATGAAAGTATGATATACCTATACCAAAAAATTCTGCAGATACCAGCCTCCGCTCTAGTTTTGGTATTTTGTCCATCCCAGCATACTGTGCCGGGATGGATAAATCCCAGCATACTGTGCTTTGTACTTTTTACCATCCTGTAATCTGTTCATATTCCCCCGTCCCACCTGTTCTACGCAGACATCATCGTCTTGAACACACACCTTGTCAGTTCTAATTTAGATCCCGCTCTCCAGCTTTCACCTGAGAAACTGCCAAACCAGATTAAGTGGTCCTCAAAGCTGGACCTACTCACGAGCCTGGGTTGATAGAAAGTGGAGGTTGAACTGTCTAGGTTGCCAGGATTTTTATCTGGAACACTTAACTTCAGACAGAAATCATTAGTGTGGTTAGAATTTTCGCTTTTTTTCTTTCTTTTTTTTTATTCTAGAAAAAGTGGGAATAGAGTATGTATATTCTGAGCATGTTTTACTACCAGTCCCCACACTGTCCAGTCTCCTTAACTGATTTATACACACACATCCCACAGCTCTGAGCATGTTTTACTACCAGTCCCCACACTGTCCAGTCTCCTTAACTGATCTATAGACACACATCCCACAGCTCTGAGTATGTTTTACTACCAGTCCCCACACTGTCCAGTTTCCTTAACTGATCTATATACACACATCCCACAGCTCTGAGCATGTTTTACTACCAGTCCCCACACTGTCTGGTCTCCTTAACTGATCTATACACACACATCCCACAGCTCTGAGCATGTTTTACTACCAGTCTCCACACTGTCCAGTCTCCTTAACTGATCTATAGACACACATCCCACAGCTCTGAGCATGTTTTACTACCAGTCTCCACACTGTCCAGTCTCCTTAACTGATCTATAGACACACATCCCACAGCTCTGAGCATGTTTTACTACCAGTCCGCACACTGTCCAGTCTCCTTAACTGATCTATATCCACACATCCCACAGCTCTGAGTATGTTTTACTACCAGTCCCCACACTGTCCGGTCTCCTTAACTGATCTATAGACACACATCCCACAGCTCTGAGCATATTTTACTACCAGTCCCCACACTGTCCAGTCTCTTTTTAACTGATCTATAGACACACATCCCACAGCTCTGAGCATGTTTTACTATCAGTCCCCACACTGTCCGGTCTCCGTAACTGATCTATAGACACACATCCCACAGCTCTGAGCATGTTTTACTATCAGTCCCCACACTGTCCAGTCTCCTTAACTGATCTATATACACACATCCCACGGCTCTGAGCATGTTTTACTACCAGTCCCCACACTGTCCAGTCTCCTTAACTGATCTATAGACACACATCCCACAGCTCTGAGCATGTTTTACTACCAGTCCGCACACTGTCCAGTCTCCTTAACTGATCTATATCCACACATCCCACAGCTCTGAGTATGTTTTACTACCAGTCCCCACACTGTCTGGTCTCCTTAACTGATCTATAGACACACATCCCACAGCTCTGAGCATGTTTTACTACCAGTCCGCACACTGTCCAGTCTCCTTAACTGATCTATATCCACACATCCCACAGCTCTGAGTATGTTTTACTACCAGTCCCCACACTGTCCGGTCTCCTTAACTGATCTATAGACACACATCCCACAGCCCTGAGCATGTTTTACTGCCAGTCCCCACTCTGTCCAGTCCCCTTCTGATCTATATACACACATCCCACAGCTCTGAGCATGTTTTACTATCAGTCCCCACACTGTCCAGTCTCCTTAACTGATCTATAGACACACATCCCACAGCTCTGAGCATGTTTTACTACCAGTCCCCACACTGTCCAGTCTCCTTAACTGATCTATATACACACATCCCACGGCTCTGAGCATGTTTTACTACCAGTCCCCACACTGTCCAGTCTCCTTAACTGATCTATAGACACACATCCCACAGCTCTGAGCATGTTTTACTACCAGTCCCCACACTGTCCAGTCTCTTTAACTGATCTATATCCACACATCCCACAGCTCTGAGCATGTTTTACTACCAGTCCCCACACTGTCCTGTCACTTTTACTTCTAGATCTTAGCTCTGTTTAGATATTGGAGAAGGCACTACAAACCAACAAACGTGCAGCATGTGTTGTTGGGTGACAGGACTGATTAGTTGTGATTAGTTTCTCTCTTGAGTCGCTGGTTATTTTTAGCGTCTGGTAATCAGTGGGCATCGCGCAGTCGTTGATAGCTGAGTGACTTGCTGATAGTAGATGGGTTAGGCTTCGTCAGGGCTCAGGTCAAGGCAGATGGTGGATTCTCACAAAACATCCACTTTACACTAATCCACAGAGATGGCAGTTTTCTACTTTCGTTTATTCCACTTGTAGGTGGCGTACGGCGCTAAATCGTGCATCGTTGTTGATCATATCGGACACTTTGTGTTTATTCTCTGCCAACATTCTGAATTCCTGGATATAAAGATTACAATCGTCCTAAGAGAGAACGCCTCTGTTTTTGCTCTAGGAGTGTATTATACGAAGACAGCTTCAAGATGTGCATATTGATAACAGAATGGAATTCCTCGTGGCTGTGAGGACATAACGAGTCTGTAGGGCGAGTTGCATTACTTAGAGCCGTCAGAATTTGAGTTTTGTCATCAACATGCACATCTTTAAGCTGTCTTGTCGTAATTATACACCCTAGAATATAAATATTTGACTGTAAATAGACGTAGAGGGATGTCAATACAAGATATTGTTGTTCGTGATATGTAGTTATATAAAGATAACAAAACGTAGTGACTGAACCCGTAGTGATGCCATTCTCGGCCTTTTGTCTCTTTAAATATGTCCCTCCGCCTCCTTTATGGGACAAAATACTTGGACCTGCCATCCATACCGGCTCAGTAAGCACGTTTTCTGCTACTCTGGGCGGTATGCTCGGTTGATTATCAGTCTGGTGATATAGGGTCTGGTTTGATATTGATACAAATCCGATATCAGGTGAGGCGGGTCAGATACGAGTGGGGAACGAGTGGGAACGCCTAGTCTGTACAGAGATAGTGGCAAATCAGAGTGTTTATATAAAACAGCCTTACCATGGCCGTATATCATACAAGACGAGGTGGGAACGACGTGTATTTACGGAATGAGGCCATGGGGCTGAGTTTCCGTGAATAAACTCACAACATATAAAAATCTACATGCACATTCTTTTTTCAGTGTTAAAGTGTAGCCTCCTGTGTTATGTGGATTGTTTACCGAATTGAAGGGCACTTGTAGGTGAGAGTAGGATTGAAAACCACTTCCCACTATCTGATATTGATCATGTTTCCTATTTTTTAGACAATTATATTGTTTCCAGCAAGGTAAAGCATATATTATGGTTCACTTTCTTATAGACAATGACAAAGTTACTAGCAAGTTGATTAAGCATTGATTCTATTTCATTTTCTTATAAATGATGATGAAGTTGCAAACAAGTTAATATCCTTTGTATGCTATTCTCTTAGACAATATTAGTGTTATCCAACAAGGCAAAGCAATGGTTATGTTTCATGTTCTTTGAGACAATGTTAGCTTTGCAAACAAGTCAAATTATTTGTTATTTTTCCTGCCCTTTGAAATGTTGTTAAAGTTGCACGCTCAAGTATTGATGCTTCCTATTCATAGGGAAAATGATATTGCGGTAAAGCATTGATTGTGTTTCCTATTCTCTTAGGCAGTGATAGTGATGCATGCAAGTTGAAGCATAGACTATGTTTCCTATTCTTTTAGATCATAATAGTGTTGGAAACAAGATAAACTATTGACTGTTTCCTTTTCTTGAAGAAAAGATAGCATAGCAAGCATTAGCATTTCAAGTTAGAATAATTAAGTGGTGTAAAGCATGATATGACCAATTGAAATTCAAAGAAATCATTGATTATGTTTCCTATTCTTCTAGATAATAATAGTGTCGCAAAGAAGTTTAATGACTGTAGAATCCTTCCTAACGGACACTCCGTGTAAGGGGCTGACACCCCATGTAAGGGTAACACCCCCCTGTAAGGAGATACCCCATGTAAGGGCCCCTTCTGCTCAAAACGCTTCTCTCTTTATATGTTTGATTTGACATTTGGAAGGGATACCCTAATGAGGCTAAAACTGTCACTCAGCATGGAAGGAGTCCCCTTAGGCAGGGTTCTGCCGTATTTATTTTCTCTGTTTCTATTGATTTTTAGACAGTGTTGTTGCAAACGAATAAGAGCATTAGTTATGTTCCCTTGTCTTTTAGACACTATCCTGGCCAACACGTTAAATCACGCTAAGTCCTGTTCCCTCACGTTGCAGACGATGACAGCGTGGCGCTCAAGTTGAAGCAGAAGGTGCGCGTGCTGTGCTGGGTGATGACCACCAAAGACAACCACCAGAAGAAGGCCATCCACGTGAAGGCCACGTGGGGCCAGCGCTGTAACAAGCTCATGTTCATCAGCGACCAGGACGACAGCTCGCTGCCCGCCGTCAAGATCGAGATCCCGGTGGGGCGCGAGCACCTCACCGCCAAGACCATGCAGGCCTTCGACATGATCTACAAGGAGGTCGACAACTTCGACTGGTTCCTCAAGGCGGACGACGACACCTACGTCATCGTGGAGAACCTGCGCTACATGCTGTCCACGCACGACCCGGAGGCGCCCATCTACTTCGGGCACCACTTCAAGACCATCGTGAAGCAGGGTTACTTCAGCGGCGGCGGCGGGTACGCGGTGAGCCGCGAGGCGCTGCGGCGCTTCGGGCGGCGCAAGGCGGGCGAGTGCGCGTCCGACCACGGCGCGGAGGACGTGGAGTTCGGGCGCTGCATGGAGCGACTCGGCGTGGTCACCGGCGACTCGCGCGACGCCATGGGCCGCAGCCGCTTCCACTGCTTCAACCCGGCCACGCACATCCACGGCGGCTACCCGGACTGGTACTACAAGTACGACAAGTACGGCGCCAAGAAGGTGAGCCGCAGCCGCTCCGTGCTCGTCTAGTCCCCTTTCGCCTGTTTACTATATACCCATGCCGTATATACTGTAAATATGCACCGTTTCGGCATATGACGTAAATATACTGTACGAACCACCAGTCCGTACACTAAAATACGGACCACCTTGCCATACACGTTTATTAAAAAATTGGTTGTTAAGCCAAATGAAATTGATTTTTTTTTAAATTTCGGGTATATAGTAAATATATAACGTCCAACCATGCTTGTACAAGTCACAGAACTCGATGATAATTTACCGTTTGTACGGAACTCGGCATAAATGCCTCGGTTCGTACAAACCGTAAATTACCATCTCGTTCTGTGAATAGTACAGCATGGTCAGGACGTTCTATATAAATACGCTGTACACTCTCACGATTAGTACTAATTGTGCTAGCATCGTATGTTATGATAAATCAGATCAATAAGAAAAAAACGTATAATATAATTCAGAGATGTTTTCTCTTTTCCAAAGAAATCCGTGATTTCATTTTCAATTTAGAAAAAAAAGAAAAAAGTTTTTAAAAAATCCTAGCTCAAACATGATGGGAGAGCGCCCATGATATTGTTATGTTTTTGTTGTGAAAGGTGTTTTTTTTGCTGCATTCTATGTGACACTGTTTTCTTGGAAATTGTAATGCAACGATTTTGATGGGTCGAGTATTTGTAGTATTGTACTTCGCCTCGCCTTTTGAATCATTCATTTCAATTTATGAAATTCCTTTTTTTTGTGAAACAAAGAGAGAATAAATTGGGCATCATTCACTCCAATAGACAGTGGTTTAAACCTTCCCATAAACTCAAGTCCCATTCCATGACCAATAACGATGTGTTTTCCATGTTTTCATAGTCTCCGAGGCAGTAAAATCCACATGAAAACTTTCCTATATTTTTTCATGACCCCAACTGACATCCTGTTATACACATTGAGAATGAGAACACGAAATATTCAGTAACCAACATCAGGTTTCATGGACAGTATTTGTGACAATGTTTGTAATTGTGCATTGACCCCACCCCCTCCCGATCTTGTACACAATAGAACAAAGAGGGAGGATACGTAAAATTTCCAAAAAAAACTTGAACCCTCACCGCCACCCCCCTCAGTGCGTACGTACTTTGTGGATTGCCCCTATGAGGTATGGGAAATAAAAGACCTCTCACTTTGGTAAATGTGTAGGGGTGAGATTTCTACCTAAATTCATCTAATGCTTTCGATTTCCACCCGTGTGGTGTAAAAACAGCGAGAAAATCTGCACCATGAGTTAGTCCCTATTTACACTCAGGGTCCACAGGGACGTTAAATTAACAAAGAAACCAACCAATCCATATGATCGATATTGAATTTTAAATGCGTCCACCTGCTATTTTGGCCTTTAGAGGCCAATATTTTGACTCTAAAAGGCACACTTAGTACTTGTTGAATGATTTCTATCATGTATATATTTTTTTAATCTCAGGGCACAGCGAGTATCAGCGACTACGCCGTCACCTTCCACTACGTGGACACAAACGAGATGTACAACTTAGAGTTCTTCGTGTACCACCTCCGGCCGTACGGCATCAGCAGCGGGCACCAGCATCTCAACCTCAAACAAGACCCCAACAAATCGGCAAACAAGTCAGGCACATCGTGACCGCAAACTTCAACAACTATCAGTAGCGGGCACCAGCATCTTAACCTCAACCAAGACTCCAACAAGTCGGCAAACAAGTCGGGCACGTTGTGACCGCAAACTTCAACAACTATCAGTAGCGGGCACCAGCATCTTAACCGCAACCAAGACTCCAACAAGTCGGCAAACAAGTCGGGCACGTTGTGACCGCAAACTTCAACAACTATCAGTAGCGGGCACCAGCATCTTAACCGCAACCAAGACCCCAACAAGTTGGCAAACAAGTCTGGCACATCGTGACCGCAAACTTCAACAACTATCAGCAGTGGGCACCAGCATCTTAACCTCAAACAAGACCCCAACAAGTCGGCAAACAAGTCGGGCACGTTGTGACCGCAAACTTCAACAACTATCAGTAGCGGGCACCAGCATCTTAACCTCAACCAAGACCCCAACAAGTCGGCAAACAAGTCCGGCACATCGTGACCGCAAACTTCAACAACTATCAGTAGCGGGCACCAGCATCTTAACCGCAACCAAGACCCCAACAAGTTGGCAAACAAGTGGCACATCATGGTCACGCAGTCTTTCAGGATACACCCTCAGCGTGCGAGGACGATTTGGCGAGCCATGTGTAGGAATTGTTACAGGGTTTTTAGATGCATTTTTATAATTTTGTTTGCAGGAGAGGGTTCATAGCCATGTCTCATTAGTTCAGATTTTAGGATGCAGTTTAGCGACAGTCCCCAGGTGGGTATTCTGGAGAGGGTTTATTTGACAGTTTTTTGTTAATCTGTATTAAAGCTTTATTCCATTTACCTGAATTATGTCCCGATCCTGCTCGGGCCATGTAAGTCCCTGTTCAGATCAGGGCTAAAGCAGCAACCCCGATTAGGACCTGATTGGTGGTTGGCAGGAAACTTGGCCAAATGGAATCAAGACTTAACTGATACGATTTCGTTAGATTTATATCATGCCATTGTGATATTGACGTACTCTAATTAATCATTCATATAGTGTACTAGAACAGTTTTGTATTGTAATTTTTCTTTTTGAAATATAAGAAAAATACACGAAATTTGACATGATTTTATAATTGTTGAGAAAGTCTTGTGGCAATCTTTGGAGACCTTATGTTTTAATGTGTTTTTTTTTGTTTAAGTTGTTTAGATATTTGATTAAGTTAGAATCTTAAAGGACTTGCCAAATATTGATTCAGGCACTTCCAATTGTATACCCTGTATCTTTAAAGGGAGTAAGGTTTTCTTTACTTACTACAACTCACCAACTGAGAGTTTTCCTGTGCAAATAGAGCCTGTGTTACGCAAGAAGGATTATCATTGTATGAAGTGGTTCATCATATCATTCACATTATTCGTCTTAGATGTATTTCAGAAATGTCATATTCCTGTTATATGTAGTCTGCATATTTGCGTTTATATGTTTGGTGAATAGTTATTCTCCAGTTGTGTCCCTTTTTGAAAGTATACTTGACTAAGATGAAATTAATCAATGTACAGAAAGTATATTTTTATATGTTCTACGGTCCCAAGAACATGGAATGGGCCTGGTACTGGTACCAGGGGGTCGGCGTCAGATTAACCCGGCTGTTCTAGGGCCAGCAGTATTATATCAGTTTGAGATGTATACTTGAAAATACTCCATTATCATGTCACTATTTTTATACATGGCAATCTGTACTCTGTGTATCGCCTGTTATGGCCTGTCACAGATGTGTTTGTTTTTTATCTCACCCCTGGTATTTTTGTGCCCTAGGCATAACATCGGGAACTTGTTCTCCATGCCCCTACAAGTATTGCAGTCCGTTCTCTACGGTCTATATCCTGTGCAATGTCCATTCTTTTAGTGTGTATACAGAGGTGAGATGAATACAGAAAGCAACTCATTTTGCTCAAAGTTGTTGTTCTTCAACTCATTGGAGCGCTACATAATATTTACTTGGTTATCGCCTCGTTCATATCACACCGCATCAAACTCGTGGAGGAGAACGACTTTGACTGAAACTTGTTGGTTTCTTCTTTAATGGCATTGATCTAAGACAAAGAATTTGCCAATATTCCAGATTATTACATAGATATGAAAGTATACCCTGGGGTTACCGCCTGCTGCATCCCATGCAGTATTTATACATACGTCACCATGTGACGAACGTACCGGGCAGGCCAGCCAATCAATGTGAAGTTAAGTAACACTCCTGTTTATAAAGTGTACGATAATTATATGAAAACAGGATAACTTTAGGCCTATGTTAAAAATACCTGAGACCTATGTTTTAAAATACCTGATGATTTTGTTGATCAGATATACCTCTGCCTTTAGCATCGGGATGTCTCTGATCAACAAAACCACCATGTAATTTTAACGTACGGCCACAGTCATCCTGTTTCCATATAGTATATTGTTGTGTCTTTTTGTGGTATGGACTCTAATTGTGTACATAGTATAGGTATACCAGTGGACCACACGAAGTCGAATATATAAGTCTATTTTATTTCTCATACCTCTCTGGCATCTCTGCAACTCTAAGTGCCGACCGCCTATACCACAGGGATTCTGTAGAACGGAGTGGTTTAGGTTGTAGTGTTTATTATTACATAGTCATGACGTATATACTGTAAGTGTGCACTGTTTCGCCATACAGAACCCTATTCCGTACATGTTGACTAAAGCATGAGTTGTTGGGCCAAATAACAGTAATATTTGATCAATTTCAGCTATGTAATAAATAACAACCTCCCCATGATGTACACGCTCAAAAACTCGACGGGAATGTCCGTTTCCACCGACCTTAATTCCCCTCTCGTTTTGTGGCTTGTTCAACATGATCAGGATAAGAACTGGCTAAGTATTAGAATAAACATATACCACAGAATTCATACATATATACATCCCACAAGTATTGGAGAGTATTCATAGTACTCATTGTCCTGGATAAGGGCAGATACCATTCATGGCCACAGACTCATAGAGCTGGGATTCACCCTGTTCAGGAATGGGTCCAGATCTCATAGTTCCATATACAGTTACTGATTGTAGGTAATCTTTCAATTTAACCCCATTTAGTGAGATTCGACCATAATTATGAGGGACACTGAAATTGATCTATTTTTTTAGGTGCCTATTGCAGCGTCTTAAATATTACAATTATGATGATAGTATTAAGTTTATGAATATGTTACTTTTGATTTCTGAATTACCCAAATAATGTATGCCTGAGGTCTTCTAGACCAGCACCGAGAGTATTGACTATTCAGGAAAGTAGTGGTCAGCGCCAGTTAGATATGTCGCATGGTCGTATATCATGATGGTAAACTAAATGAGGAGAGTCCAAGTTCCCCTTACACGTTTAATGCTGACTGGAGTTACATGAAGTGCCGCGCTGTATAGTGAGGACGGCGACCCGGCTGTTACGTTGTTAGGGTCCGCCTCCCTCTGCAGTTAGGCCAAGGGAAAGCGCACACTCGTTTCTCAATAGAGAAATCAGAGTGTAACAATGTAATCTGGAAACTGCAGACCATGGCATTACTCAGTTTACTAAGCATTGACATGTAGCCATGAGTGTCCATTTACTACATCATGACTAACGGGGGAACAGAATGTACATGTGAGGAAGTGAACATAGATTCAATAAAACTATGATATGTTTATATAGATATATATATACATGTATACATATATATGTATGTATATTAAATACAGGGAGAAAACCCATGGAACAGGTCTTTCAGATATTTTCCTCGGTTCTAAATATGGCTGAACCATAAAGGGTCGGCTATGTGTCTTATGAGATGCAGGTTTTCAGACAAATGACGGAATTCCAGCACTTCATATACTCCATTTTGTATATCGATTCATAGCCATTCTGTTCCAAAATAATGTATTAAATGATTATTTTTTTTAATTTCCGATTTTTTCCTCAGTACTGACTTTCATCCCTGCTCATAGCTGTCACTATGAGTGTAAGTCTAAAATCCGTTATATTTGCTTATAAATCATCAAATTTCTTATCCAAATCGAATCGACGAGCGTTCGAAATGATAAGCCATCTAGCGTCAAAATACCCTGTATTCGGCCAAACAATCTCAGCTGCCCGACTCCCTGTAAAGCCTGTTTCCGTTGTCCGATCGACGAAGATCGCACCGATCCTTTGAGTAAAGCGCCAGATCCACTAACGCGATTTTCCATGCGAATTTGGGTCCGCAGACGTTCGCATGGACATGCGAATGCCTTGCGACAATATCAAATATATTGAACATCATCGCATGGGATTCACACAGTCGCATGGATCGCAGACGCATTCACTTGGTCACCTTAGTGGATCTGGCGCTTAACCCTAAAAGTCTGTCAGTCGTGACCACCGACTGCACGTCAGTAGAAAATAATCAGTGAGCCCGCAGTGGACGCCTTGTTTTCGCTGCATTTCACACGTCCATTCAGATGGCATTTCCAGGCTAAATCCTTGAGCCTCATTAATGAAATTAACGCGTTTGATTAAGTTAGTCAGTGCTGGCTTATTGCGTAATCCTCACCGGCCAATGTAAACAGGGCTATACAGGGATTGCCACCGACTTTTACACCAGGTGGCGCCGTAGTTGGTGTCAAAAATGAAAGTGCGAAAAGAACCTCGTTTTGAGGCTTGGTGTGGCACAGTTTTACCACGAAACACAGAAATGTGCCCACAACATTCTCTGTGAGCAACCAGATCTTCATAATCAAGAAAATATATGTTGTATAGGCATATAATATATCAACATAATATATTCACTTTTTAATGTACATACAAAGTAAAGCATTCCAGTTACAAGATATTTATACAGATAGTGTATAGGGTTATAGGCTGGGGCCTATTGGCTAGAGCTTTAGAACTATGCAATTTGCCAGGAACTCGAAGTTCCCGCATTCATCTAGCAGTGGTGGTCTTTCTGTGGCATCTGGTATTTAGTCGTTTATACTTCCAAATGTGAGGCGTCTTTTGGTTATGTGTCGGAGAGTGTAACTTCAATGCTACGTCATCGTTGTTAAGGGTGGTTGCTAGATGCTCAATTCCATTGAGCGTGAGTTACTACAGAGACCACATAGCAAAGGTTTGGATCTGACTTGAAACGGTCCAATTCAAGGTAGCGTCGGTTGTGTGTAGAAGTGTATTCCGCCAGGTCTTGTATTACTGACTTTGACATTTCGGGTGGCGGAGAGATGAGTTTTGAGAGGTTTCATATCATGCATCAGTTTAAATGAAGAGAAAACTATTGTACATTGAAGAAAAGGAGACCTAACAGCTTACATCTGTTTCTGTATATATACATATATTTCTGTGTTTTATGGAGAAAGATAGTTTTATTATTTAAATAAGCAGATTAGTAGCTTGGATGTGGTAAAAGTAAGCTTGTATCTGTCTGAAGTTATGTGGAAGGATGGTTTCACGGTGATTGTACTTAACAAGAATGAATGGGATGTGTTTCTCTTTCAGCTACCTTAGCCCTTACATTCAAACACCCCTACATTCAAACACCCTTACATTCAAACGCCCTTACATTCAAACACTCTTACATTCAAACACCCTTACATTCAAACACCCTTACATTCAAACGCCCTTACATTCAAACGCCCTTACATTCAAACGCCCTTACATTCAAATGCCCTTACATTCAAACACCCTTACATTCAAACACCCTTACACTCAAACGCCCTTACATTCAAACACCCTTACATTCAAACGCCCTTACACTTAAACTTCCTTACATTCAAACACCCTTACATTCAAACACCCTTACATTCAAACACCCTTACATTCAAACACCCTTACATTCAAACACCCTTACACTCAAACGCCCTTACATTCAAACGCCCTTACATTCAAACGCCCTTACATTCAAACACCCTTACATTCAAACACCCTTACACTCACACACCCTTACACTCATACGTCTATACTCCTGAAGGCATACTCTTGTAACATTTTTAAGGTTTTTATTTAGACTGGAGTTATCATTTTGGCTAGTTTGTACCCTGTCTTCTGCTGGCTCCAGAGCCACCAGCTAGCTCTATGCATTCACAGAGCTTTACACCTATAGATACTCATTTACCCACATGCATCGTTTCATTATCCACCATACACAAACTGTCCATAGTAAACCTATAGGAACTCTGTATGGACATACCCGGCAGGTACAGATATGTAGTTACGATAAAGAATGCATGCTGAAAGGTAGTGCTCATGAAGAAATAGTGCATAACGGAAGTGAAAATTACACCCATACAACCTAGTAATACCCACACAACCTTACTCATACACTCATAAACCGATATACCCATTCCCCATACCTTACAGGGATACACCCATACACCCACATACCTTTACACTCACACACCCTTACACCCACACACCCTTACAATCATACAATCACGAACTTACCCTCTTACTTCTTAAACTGTTACAATTTTCTACATAAGATATATGTAATTATCATGTTTGCAATATCTCTCCATATTCGTTTATCAATAGCCCAGACTTGCATGGTTTATATTGATAACCCAGAATTGCATGGTTCATATTGATAACCCAGAATTGCATGGTTCATATTGGGTCATGCGGCTTAATGCGTGTATAATTAATAGCTATTTGTTCATCTCTAACCTACGAACCCAAAGTTTAGCCAAGAATGTCAGCAAGAAGAGTAATATGAGGAAACATGCTCACTGAGCTCATAGTGATGGACGTTCGAGGCCTTTCCTCCCGTAACTACAGCCCAATGCCATAGGCCGAGGGCCATAGTTCTGGGCCATCACTACGAGCTCAGTAATGTTTGGGGGCTCAGTAATTACGTTATTATATACCTAAAGATCACCCCTAAAAAACATTTTTAATATCATTGCCAATACTGCGTTGGATCATTATTGATGCACCTGTCGACAGTGTTGTGTCTGGAGCAGGATTTGCTATTTTTATGAGGCTGGAGATCACATCGGAGTAAATGACGTGTTGTTCTCGTGTCAATAAACCAGTCCCAGTATCTCCTCTGTCCTTGTACTTTAATCATTTCTAATTAGAGATTAATTTGGAAATAATGTTTAGTAACGTGTACATTAAGTATTCCTAAAGAGCCGAACTCACCGGGCTTCCGATGCGCACCGACACGCCTAACGACGCGCTCTACCACGTACACTCATATTGAATGGGCGTCGGGGTGCATCGGGAGGGCTGAATTCTGCGTCGGCGTTAGTGGGTTCCAGGCTTAACAAAGCTTTATTCAAGGGCAATATACAATATGGATTTTTTTTTAAAAGCAGATATTTAAATAACTATCTTAAAATAACAAAACTTCAGACAAAATTTAATTTGGGAAGAATGTATGAACGGGCAAGATTTTTTTTTTTGCATTCCATTCATAGTTCCTCTCTGGTTCTAGGCATTTTCTGTATAAGTTCTTACCCATCTCTAAAGAAGCCATTTATAAAGTGTACATGCACAACTTCTGAAAATTGTAACCCCCCCCCCCCCCCCCCCACTTCCATGAGGCACTTCACCTTGTACTCAGTAGATTAAAGAAAGGATGTCTAGAGACTTTTATCCCCACCCCTCACCATTTGATCCTAGGCTGACACAACTTTATGGATAACATGAAACTTGTGCTGAGCTTTATTTAAACTATAATTTAATGGCTTAGTAGCATACTGGTTCACTGTCATGTACGAGCATAGAGCATGTGAGAAGTGCAGGACTGATCACTAGGTGGCGGTAGTGATCAGCGCCTACTTCGGTCTACACACACAAGAGGGAGCCACTGCTTTCTCAACGCCTCAACTACAGTTACTGTGGAACGGTATCAACAAATAGAAAATAACGGGAAAGGTCAAGTTTGTCTCGGCCGGTGATATTCTTTGTGGTCGTGTTTGTTTGATTTTAAAATGATTGTACGTTGAACGTGCATTCCACCATAGATCTAATAAAAGGAACTCCAATACTGTTGAGGAGTTACAAACATTTACTAATCTCTGTAGTGAAAACAAAGAGATGATAGGGAAAAGAACGTCAAAGTCTAGGTCGCTACTGTCCTGTTTCTCCTGTAGTTGTTTGCTATAACCTGAGCTCGATCTTCTTTCGAATTTCCATTTTTCATATGAGAAGGCAAGAAAGACGCAAAATAAAATTGAAACGACGTAGGACAACCTTCATCCAAATAGCCTATGATTGTGTGACACTTTAGAATAATCTACAAATAGAGGTCCAGAACTGCCTTACTAAAGGTTGCTGTATGAAAGCGATAGAGAACAATTTAAATGTATTAGGCACATGGATTAATGTTATAAATAATAGTAATCTCCCTCAATGTATTGTCATGCTTTGACTATTTTGTTTCAATACTTCATCCCATCCCATCATCCCATGCACACCAACTGTTATAATCTCAGTATTGGTGTTTTGAAATTCACAGAAATACATGTATAATGTGCAGAATTGAATAAAGTTTCATATCAATGTTTAAATAATGGAATTAAACAAAGTTCGCATACCATATCTATTAAATCTAAATACCTGTTGAAAAAATAATACCACACACAATGATAAAATATAACCTCGGGCTTTTACTCTTTTGGACATTTAGACTTTTCTTTGTGGGCTGAAATATTGAAGCAAATAGAAATATTTATCAAATAACCACAGATATACATCATGAGGGAGAATTGCATGTTACTATATTTTTTTAAACAAAAAACTGAAAATAAAGATAGCTAATGTCAAATTCCAAGATCGATCAAAAGAATTAAGTTTGGTCTCAATGCTGTGTACATCACACGATCGCGATTTTTTCTAATACACACCCAACATGTATAAAACATGTTGACATTCAATAAACACAGACCCGGTTACTTCTACGTCACTACGAGACAATAAAAATTACTTTATAACTGTGTATGTTGAGGTAGGGGTGGAGCTCCATGTCAAATCCGTTGTGGAACTCTCCAGGATTGAAGGTAGAATAAAGAACTTCCGGTTTACGATCTAAATGGCGGGCGTCTCGCGTTTCTGTCTGTGCTAATATAACCGCCTCCGCTGAGGCTATAAATGGTATCAGATACGACACTCCACTCCTTCTCAAGACCAGTCATGTTGGATGTGTCCAGTATCCAAATTTCAGATAACCATGCTCAGGGCACCAGCTTTATAACGCCACCTATACGAGCTCACACAAGTAAGTTACTCGCCCCTCAATGGAGATGACGGGTGACGACTTTACCTACAGTTACCTAACGTCAAGGATGCAGTCGTCCAAGCGTACTTCACATTCAAAGAGGATTAAATCTCATGGCCCGATTGTCCAAGTGACCCCGGCTTTCAGTTTGTAGTTTGTATGGGAATATGGGAATATGCGTGATAATACTTCGGGATTGGGTGTGTGTCAATTCTAACACAGTGGAAGCAGGCAGAATAGGCACGCTGAATCGCGGATAGTCCTCTTTAAGGTGGCAGTAGTGTCCACCATTTCGGGGTTTGACTATACACAGATTACACGGAAACAGGGTTACTGTGGCTGTACGTGATGAATACTTGGTCAAATTGACAATCAGATTAACCTTTGGCGAAGGGAGAGGTTCATCTGATCGTCAATTTCACCAAGTATTCATCACGTACACAGTACAGCTGTTTTCGTATTATTATATGCCTTAAAACATCAAATTGTTATCTTTGATTCTGGACGCGTTTTTGGTTTTCGCCACCATACTATCGTAAAACTGGATGAGTTTTAGTCTTGGCCACCGTATGCCACGACTGGAGTTTTGGCATAATGATCTCATGAGGCGAAGCCGCGTGAAGTCCGGAGCCAAAACTCCGGGAGTGGCATGCGTTGGCCACGATTAAAACGAATCAGGTTTTGATTTCATCCTACCCCGTCTCCTCGATTTTGGAATATTTCGTGTAATAACAAAATCATCAGGTATAATAAGAATTCTGTATGCCATTAGTGGCATATCAAACTCTGTATGCCAGTCAGCGTGGCATACGGAAACTCAATGTTAAGCCTATGGGATTTTATATTAGGGGTAGGATAAATACTCCGTACGCCACGTACATATTGTTCGGCCATAAAGACGACATGGGTAGGAGCGGGTGGTATAGACCCTCTTCACACTGGCGCCATGTTGTAATGGCCGCCTATGTACGTCAATCGAAAACGAGACGCGCCCTCTCCACAGTCCTGAATATTGATAAAAATACTATCGTTTCTCTAACTTGAAAGATGGAAATCGCTCTCACGTCTTAACTAATCGGCCGATTTGTATAAACAATACATTGTTAGAAAGCTGAGACTTGAGCCTATCTGTTAGGATATACATGATATACCTGTCTTTTAAATAAAATTTCCTGTCTTAGAATGAAAATCGGAATTGTTTAGATGAAAAAACATTAAAACATGTCACCTTCCTGTTTTCACAGTGATTTAATGAACAATCTATTGCGATGACCTGTAGAAATAAACATCCTATCTTCTTCGGTGTTTCATGACATTACTGTAATATAACTTTTCACATACATGCAATTTTGTGTTGGCGATTACAGAGAACTGTCTGAACAAAGAAGGAGCATATGCAGCATTCCCCGAATCATCCTGTACTAAAAATGCGTTGCCAAGTGTTTGTTTAGCTGCAGGCATTGTGTAATAAAACAGATGAGGTAAGAAGCCAGCCTGTGGAAAAAGGTCAAACAACGCTTCATAAATTATGCGATCGTAGCGCAGCCTTACGCGCAGTTTGTGCGGATATACTTCCATCCCATCGTGGAGGCGCGCAGTCTCCGAGCAGATCGCCAGTGGCACTTGGGGTAATGTGTACCAGTATGTGGTTGAGGATCTCTGCTGGGCGAGTGGGGTACGGCCACCCGATGCCTCCCGGGTGTGCGAGCAGCTCGGGACGTGTGTGGACCGCTCAACACCGACCTCCCTCATACACTGAGAGGAGGCCTCGACTCAGGGATGTCAGCGAAAAAAGTGGAAGTATTTGTGTGAAATTTACTGCCACAGAGAGACTGAGAAACATGGGAACACACATCAGTGTGAGCCATGAAATAAGGCCAAGGGCGAGTGGGGAGGTTTAAACCAGTCTTATTGGTGGAAATGAGGCTCAACTTATACTTTCTTAGATTTTATTAAAAAAAAATTTTTTTTTTAAATTAGACTTTAAAACAAGGATTTCCTTGGGGGAAAAAGAGGAAAAGTGCCATCTCTGTTGACTGCCTGTATTCAGTCGCTCTCTGGTTGGCGAGGTTCATCCACGAGTCGTCAGGTACAAATTATCACTGTGATGTTTGCCAACTCGGTCTCTCTGAACACTGGTGGCAAACTAGACTGGCTTCAGTCCCTGTGTCCTCCCCCTCACCCCCCCCCCCCCCCCCCCCAACTAATTCCACACTACTACTTAGCAATAGGGACTATTTGATCGTTCTGAAATTAACCGAAAAGGGGATTTGTTTTGAAGTTAATCGCAGAATTGCTGAAAAAGGTGGATTTTCTGAGGAAGGAACATAAAAATCGTTGGAAAAGGGGTGTTTTTGGTGTGGTATTTATATGATGAGCAAACGACATTTTTTATATTTGATGGTGCATTTCATTTAACGGACTGTGAAGATCGTAGGTAGAATATTCACTCCTCTCAACTTACGAATAGCCTCAAAATCAACCCCCCACCCTATATTGAGAGCCGTTACACGGTCTCGTATTGATAGTGAGCGTAGGAGGGATGTATTTTTATGCCGATTAAGGTGATCTATCTAATGACTGTTAGCTCTCCTGTGTTACGTGTCTGCAGCGGTCATACACGTACACTGGCCACCAGAGCTACTACGTTAGCTTAGCGTAGACAGGGGTTGGATGCCAAACTAGTATATGCGTAGGGCCAGGCTACTAGTGTCGATGTAAACCGCCAGGGGAGTGGTCCCCTCGAGTCCATCATGGTAGTTTGTTTTTTTTTGAAAATCTGTTATTCATTCTGCCTGTTGGCAGGTCTTCCATGAACAAGCATGTAGCTCTACAAAGTCGCATACAGAAGCAATTGGTTTGGATGATAGGTGATGAGAAATTCTATGTACGTACATTAGCAAGAAGACACATACAGAGACAAGGTTCTTAGGTGTGTTTACTCTCTCTTAGTTTATTAAAGGGCCATCCATGAGGTATGTGCGCACGGGGTGGGGATGGTTGGGGTGTGTGTGAAATAATAGGAAACTTTCCGTATACATGCTCCTTCTTTGTTCTTTTGGGAGCTGGGGTGGAGTTAAAATGATTCGGAAATTCTGCGTACATCCTTCATGAATGACCACCCAACTTTATCATGTGATGTTAAAAACGTGATTCTTGATAAGATAATTAATATTTCCACAACAATTTGAAATGTGATGTTACACCTATATTCCGTGGAAGTTTCATCTGTATTAATCAATATTTTCCTATTCATTTACAGACAAAAGGAGTTCGTAAATCTTGGAAAATGCTTTATGAGTAGACTTATCTACCATCACGGGATACAAATGTACTGCGTTGTAATGTCTGAAGGTGTAGATAAAACTCGATGGTTTTTTTTGGACGGGTGGTTTTAAACCACCAGTGGTTGACGCGTAGTAATACACGAACAATAGCGAGTGTACTACGTCGTCAACCTCGAGTGGTTTACAGAGCCGCCTGTCCACAAACTACCGATTACTGTATTTCTTACGCCTGGCTATTAATAGTTATTTCTATTACTAGAAACTCAACCACTGGTTTTGAAAACCCGTAAACCATAAAGGTGTAATTTTAAGCTACTCATAAACAATGGGTAGCGGTTTACTGTGGCCCTATACACTCTCAATGAGGACTTCATTATCCATGGGTAAAACATCACCAGCCGCTAATTAGTTCAAGATTTACAAATGAGGACAGATAGATGGTCAGAAACCAGGATCACGTATGTGTGGAACATGTGAAAAAATGCAGAATAAAAAAACGTGTCCTCGCAGAAGGTTAAGTGCGAAGTATTGCATGTATTAGAGGTAAATATTTAGAAGCAAAAATGAATAAATATCTCAAATACTATCTGTGAACTATATATACCAAACAGAAGATAGAAAAAGAGTCGTCAACTGGACACACTTATATAAAAACTGTTATTATGAGACAGTACAAACTAACTCGACAAAGATATACCAATACGTTAGTTGAATTAGGGATAAATGACATGTTTATCATTGACAAATGAGTGTTGAATTATAGATAAATTAAACAACAATCTAAAGGTTTGGCGTTTATTAAGACTGTGGGTCATTTTCAGTATCAAATTTGGCACCCCGACAGCCCGCCAGTTCTACAACTGCCTTTGTCGAGTCCGAATATCTCAAACTCCAGTGGGTCAATGAAGTACATCGGTCTGTGGTGGTCAGCTGGGCACTCATCTCAGGCACAGGGCCTCTGCACCCTAACAATGCCACAGAGTCGGCGCGCATATAATGAAGGGTTATGTTTTGTAGCAAGTTCAGAGCCTATGTAACCTCTCCAACCTCTCCAACAAAAATGAGGAACTTTCTATCTAAACGTGCTGCTATTGAGATTTATAAAACGGCTATACTGCCCTATTTTGACTATGGAGATGTTTTATTAGATAGTGCCTGTGCCTACCTTACAGACTCTCTCCAGTAACACTGCAGAATAATGCCTTACGTATTTGTCTAAGAGCTAATGTTTATACACCTATTAGGGACTTACATCGTCTTAGTGAAGTGCCACTTCTTAGGGATAGACGAATATCTCATGTCTTAAACTATATGTACAAGAGATCCAGAGTTAGAGAGTTTACAGATAATAATGTTAAACATGTCAGATTGTATGATGCCCCTGTATTATTTGCTGACAAGCCTAATTGCACTGCCTTTTTGCGATCACTGAAATTTCATGACAGTTCTCTTTGGAATAACTTGTCCCCCCTACTCAGGAACACTGAAACCTATGCGGGGTTTAAATCCCTAACCAAAACCAGTCTCATAGCAAAAATTTGGGATATTTAAGATCTTGGTTGTCTGACCTAGAAATACCTCACATCTAATTTTTGTAGTCCCATTGCTGGTATACAAACTATTTCCCATTACCGGAGTGTGAAGTTTACTTGTTGTTAGTACATAAGTTTTGTTAAACATGATGTAAGGATTAACTAAAACACATGAGGAAAATTGTTCTAAAACTGATGACGACGGTTAATCAAGGCGGGCCGTTGATACCAGCTTTATAAAAAAAGCTGAGGCCCAAGCCTCTTTATTGAGTACACTGTTCTACTCGCGTTATGCTACACAACGACTATTGTATCATTCTTCTAGCTCAATAAAGAAATTTATCAAAAAAAAACAAAAAAACCTTTATGCAGCGTATCTGAGCGTGAGCGTCCCGCGCTCAACTGACTTCCTTGAACCTTGAACCTTGAGCAAGTCTACGTCCCGCAGACGCTCGCATCCCCCGGAGCGCGCTCTCCCAGCGGAGTGTTAGTATCTCTTTGAGGAGAGTGAGTGGAAGGTACAGCGGGGAGCCGCCGAGAATCTACGTACATTCCCAGCAGTGTCTGGCCACAGACACGACCCAGCGAGCACACATCGCCATCTTCACGGGCAGAGAGCGGGCGGGCAGCGGAATGTAGGCCCCACTCCCTCCCAGCTCAACAATGGAGATCCAAACTCCACCATGGACACTTCTCCTCGGACTTATACTCGGAGTCACAGCCACGACGGCAGCGGGTAAGTCAGGCACACGGACAGGAGCCGTGAAAGGGGGTCGCGGCGAACATTGGGAAAGACGGGGTGACACAGCCTCATATTGTGTATCTGTGCCAGGCCAAGCGGAACCCTGCATGTGTCGGGGACTCTCGGTCGGGTTTCTGGCCGACTCGGGGTGCTGTGTGTTGTGAGGGTGGACGGGGGAGGGAGGTGGCCGGGGGAACTGACCGCCCGCCCGGCCGCCCGCCCCGAGCTGTCCCGAGCCTGGGCGTGGTTTTCTGGGTCAGTGTTTTGACCGGGAGCCTGAGTGTGTTTACCTCCCTGACAGCTGCCACTGTCACGGCTACTGTCACGGCCACTGTCACAGCCACTGTCATTCACTGGGTACTTCCCCATGACGCATACTGCACTGTATTGTACCTTTAACAAAGCCAAAACTACCAAATTCACATGAATACAATATAGTAGGTAGTATAACCAACCCTGCCCTAATGTCTCAATGGGAGATGAAGGGCGACTATTGTCCACAACAACAATAGCCTACAGTGGAGCCCCTCTATGGGGTTCTCTGTGTCTCTAAAACAAACACATGCTTATCTATTATATCTGATATTACATCACCGACAGCCAATGGTGCAACTAGAATAAAGCGCAAGTAGAATAAAAGCTTCAGTTATCGTTATCTATGGTGATGAAATTCGTCCAAGGTCCCTGTTATTTGATGTACTAAGGTGGACATATGTTGAATTATCCTCTAATATTACCATCTAGTAGCCAGCACAACACTGAAACATGAGAATACACATGCACCCACAGAGCTATATATATATCTATTATGTGTGTGTTACATTTATGTTTCTAATGGCTACCATGGCAGGACCCGTTGAATAATCTCAGCTCGTACATGAAGACCCTTTTCTGTATGCGGAGGACACTCAGGGACGGTATTGGTGAACTGAATTCAACACTTATAGATTACCTTATAGATGGATATGACTGCCTTAGCGAACACACTTGAATATCATTAAACGATAACCCTTGTAAGAGGTACAGAAAAGGGTCATGTGCGAGCCTAGATTATTAAACGGGCCCCAGGATCACAGATATAGAGAAAGTCTTGTATGTATATATATATATGTATATATATATATATATGTATGAAGTGATTAAGTAGGATATAAGGTTTACATACGGTGTAAAGAGGGTAACTCATTTGTAAGAAAATCATTCGTGTTCTTCATAAAATGATTTCCGTCCGGACATAGATTAATTTCAATCTTGACATGTGTGTGTATATATATATATATATATATATATATATATATATATATATATATATATATATATATATATATATATATATATATATATATATATATACATACTACTTAATCACTTCATTTTAATTGATTATGTGAGAAGAATACTAGAATAATCACATCTATATTATTCTTAGTCATCATATTATCAATCGTTAAGAGAACGTTAAGATAATTTCAGATCATTCGTTCACGTTATAAAATTCCAGCCCTGATATTGACATCTTTGTTGTAGGTACAACAGACACTGATTGGCATGTTGGATGTTACATTGGAAATCTCACCTACGACACAGTTCTCGATGGCACTACCAATGTGCCAGTGGAGTGTGGGAGAATCTGCCTCAAAACAGGGTAAGTATTTATATATATACAGTAAAACCCCGCTTAAGGGACCACCCAGCGTTGAGGGACCACCCCGCGTTGAGGGACTATTTGCTTGGAACGGAAGATTCTGCCTTTATTAAGCGTTTATCTTAACCCCGTGTAAAGGGACACCTATCGTAAGTGGACACCCCACGTTAACGGACAGTTATTTCAGTATAGGAGCCTTCATAACCCCGTGTCAGGGGACACTCTGTAGGGACACCACATTAAATGTGGCGGGACAGTGTGGGGACAACACTCAGGATTATCTAGATTGCTTATTGATGTGTGTGTAGCGGGTAGATTGCTGTGTTAACAATCAGACACTAAGTTCACTCGGCATACCACACAGACACCAATATGCCAGGCCAGAGACATTGATACTACATAACCATCAACAGACAGATAACCTCGTGTAAGGGCTAACCCGCATGAGCAGACACCCTGCGTAAGCGGACAATATGCTCAAAGTGGAGGGTATTAGGATATTACTGTACTTATCACGACCAATTTCCTTTGAGTCCCTGTTTTCACCATAATGAATCACAAGATTCAAATGTTCACAGTAAGCATGTCATTTTGAGCCACAGTCACTTGGAGATAGGACGTGAAGTATTTTATCATTAGGCCACTAAAAAAAACAAACTTGTTTCTCATCACCGCGCGTATAAAAAAAACGATTTTAGAAGATTTTTTTTTTGGTAAGCTAAGATGAACCTTGATAGAAATTATGAAAGGTATGTGTATTTAGTATCAAATTAAAGCTCCTGATGTTAGCGATGCATTAAACGTATAGCCAGTAAAAATCAGGAAACCCTGCGTGAGCGGACACCCCGCGTAAGCAGACACTTTCACTCGGATCGGAGGGGATCTAGCAACACAAAAAAAAAGCAAAAGCGCCCTCGTCAGATTTTTCATGGCTTGGTGATGAGAAACAAGTTTTTTTTTGAGTGGCCTTATTTGTAGCACTTTTCACGTTTTGCGGTGTTAAATCTACTGCGCATGGCGTAAGTGACGTTTTCAAGGCCACTGACGTCACTGACCGGAAGTAGTACATTGGCTAAGTGGAAAGTCCTCCAATGACATGGTTAAGGTACTGTAACAGAACATCATCATGTATTGCCTTGTATAGTCTATAGGTGTGTTTTTTTATACCCAACTACAATCCTTCTCGTACCATGTTTATGTGGTATGGGAAGTAAAAGAACTCTCACCTCATTAAACGTGTAAGGCTGAGATTTGTCAAAGATTCGATCATCGTCCTGTGGTGAAAAGCTGAATCTCACATGTACACTGAGGGTCCCCCGGAACTTTGATAAACAAACCAACAAACCAAACTGTGTCTAATTGCACTGCAGAACTCGTCCGAAACGAAGTCGCCGTATGTTACAGCAGAACTCGCCCCGTTTTGCAGGAGTCGCCCCGCACTTTTATATTACAACTGAATAAATCATCGGATTTGGAAAATAAGTCCAGTTAGGTTTATGGTTGGGGTTAGGGATAGGGTTAGGTTTAGGGTCAGGGTCAGGGTCAGGGATGGGGTTAGGGATAGGGATAGGATTAAGGGTAGGGCTTTCTGTCTTCTTGGTTGGGGCAGGCTGTATCATATTATGTATAACATTTACATCATGTTTTGTCAAAGGTAAAATCCCGTGTAAGAGGTCACCCCGTGTTAGCGGACACTTTTGTACAGAACATGCGGTGGGTCCTTACGCGGGGTTCTACTGGACTGTATCTTGTTCACTGAATATTCATTTCGGGGTAGATGGAACATACCACAGACAAATCACATTAATTCTGAGACAGATCTTAAAAATACAAGAGGGATTTTCGACTCATTTTCAATATACATGTAACACCAATCCCATAGGCATAAAAGTCTAATTGAACAAATTGGACGTTAAAGTACCAAAACAAAACAAAAAAAAAAAAATCATAGGCATAATAATGCCCATTGCGGAACGTGGAATTTGAGGAATTTCTTTAAGAACCAGAGTTCAAATCACCTTAGCAATTAACACTTTGATGATTTATTAATTGCATTCGATGAATGGCAAACTTTCACACTCCTTTATTATTTCTGTTTTCATTCCGCTAGTTCTCGGTATGTTGCTGTGGGCGCCGACAAAGGATGCGTTTGTTTAGAAGGCTTACCGACCGAGGACCAGCGCACGTCCCCAGACGCCTGTAAAACCTGGTGAGTGTTGACAACACGAACGCAGCCTACACAAGAGAGTAATTTCTGCATCCTAAAGGATACCTGCCCTGGGATACCTGGAACCTTAATAAGGACCAGTCTCACTGTGTCTATGGCGCTCACCTTACCGCCTGTGGTAATAGGTGTAATAGACTTCTTTGAACTCCTACTGTTTAAAATGCAGGACAACTCTCGACAGTTAAAATCTCAGTTACAATAGTGTTCACTGTCCAATGTACATGATGCTCAATGTGGGAGAAGTGAACCACAAACCAAACACCACTCCGAGTTTTTCATTGATTGTGTTTGATAGACCTTCAATGTGTCCTTCAATCTCTATGTTAGAGGTGTAATGTGCCTGCTCGTGTTACAGGTGTAACCCGGGCTCACTGATCCCGCTGAGATGCGGCAGTCCCGGCTTGTACAGCGTGTACCTCACGGCCGGGCCCTACCTGCTCAACGTGACGGCGCGGGTCCTCGACCACCCCGTCTACGTGCACCGCTCCATGTCCGTCGAGCTGCTCGTCCGCTACGCCGGGCTACCCAACACCTCCCTCGGTGAGTACAATAACCCCGCGTTAGCGTACACCCCCCGTTACAAGCCAAAGTGTCCGCTACGCCGGGCCGCCCGACACCTCCCTCAGTGAGTACAGTAACCCCGCGTTAGTGCACACCCCCCGTTATGAGCCAAAGTGTCCGCTACGCCGGGCTGCCCAACACCTCCCTCAGTGAGTACAATAACCCCGTGTAAGTGCACAACCCCCGTTATGAGCCAAAGTGTCCGCTACGCCGGGCCGCCCAACACCTCCCTCGGTAAGTACAATAACCCCGTGTAAGCGTACACCCCCCGTTATGAGCCAAAGTGACCGCTACGCCGGGCCGCCCAACACCTCCCTCAGTGAGTACAATAACCCCGTGTAAGTGCACAACCCCCGTTATGAGCCAAAGTGTCCGCTACGCCGGGCCGCCCAACACCTCCCTCAGTGAGTACAATAAACCCGTGTAAGTGCACAACCCCCGTTATGAGCCAAAGTGTCCGCTACGCCGGGCCGCCCAACACCTCCCTCAGTGAGTACAATAACCCCGTGTAAGTGCCCAACCCCCGTTATGAGCCAAAGTGTCCGCTACGCCGGGCCGCCCAACACTTCCCTCAGTGAGTACAATAACCCCGTGTAAGTGCACAACCCCCGTTATGAGCCAAAGTGTCCGCTACGCCGGGCCGCCCAACACCTCCCTCAGTGAGTACAGTAACCCCGCGTCAGCGTACACCCCCCGTTACAAGCCAAAGTGTCCGCTACGCCGGGCCGCCCAACACCTCCCTCAGTGAGTACAGTAACCCCGCGTCAGCGTACACCCCCCGTTACAAGCCAAAGTGTCCGCTATGCCGGGCCGCCCAACACCTCCCTCAGTGAGTACAGCAACCCCGCGTTAGCGTACACCCCCCGTTACAAGCCAAAGTGTCCGCTACGCCGGGCCGCCCAACACCTCCCTCGGTGAGTACAGTAACCCCGCGTATAAGATCATTAGATGCACTCAAGACTTTTTTATATAGATCATATATATGTATTATTATGCAGTAATATAATAATAAAACATTAAAATTACATATATATCCATTGGTTTGAAGGCATTTCTCATGGTACCCCTCGAAATTCTCAATCGCCCTCGGGAAAAACCCGCATATAAGACGCACCCTGAGTTTGGGCGAATCCTATAAGACGCACCAGGGTTTTGGTTCGCGTATAAGACGCGTCTTATTGAACACAAGATGAAGAGGAGATGGGGTTAACCTTTCAGAAATTTGGCGTACATACTTTATGGATGGCCCCATGCAGTTAATGAACAAGTGGAACACACAAAGCCAACATAAAATCTTTGTATTTGTTGGTGATGACAATGAAGTGGTTGTTGCAGGGCGGCCGGTGACTGGTGTCGAGGGAATGTCATATTTTTATATTTGGTGGTGATCATGATAAAGTGATGGTTGTTGCAGGTGGCCGGTGACTGGTGTCTAAGGAATGTCATATTTTTATATGTGTTGGTGATGATAATGATGTGGTGATTATTGTTGCAGGGCAGCCAGTGACTGGCATGAGGGAATGTCATATTTTTATATTTGTTGGTGATGATGTAGTGATTATTGTTGCAGGGCGGCCGGTGACTGGTGTCGAGGGAATGTCATATTGTTATATGTGTTGGTGACGTTGATGTGGTGATTATTGTTGCAGGGCGGCCGGTGACTGGTGTCGAGGGAATGTGATATTGTTATATGTTTATATTTGTTGGTGATGACGTTGATGTGGTGATTATTGTTGCAGGGCGGCCGGTGACTGGTGTCTAAGGAATGTCATATTTTTATATTTGTTGGTGATGACGTTGATGTGGTGATGGTTGTTGCAGGGCGGCCGGTGACTGGTGTCTAAGGAATGTCATAATTTTATATTTGTTGGTGATGACGTTGATGTGGTGATGGTTGTTGCAGGGCGGCCGGTGACTGGTGTCTAAGGAATGTCATATTTTTATATTTGTTGGTGATGACGTTGATGTAGTGATTATTGTTGCAGGGTGGCCGGTGACTGGTGTCGAGGCAATGTCGTATTTTTATATGTGTTGGTGATGACGTTGATGTGGTGATTATTGTTGCAGGGCGGCCAGTGACTGGCATGAGGGAATGTCATATGTTTATATTTGTTGGTGATGATGTGGTGATTATTGTTGCAGGGCGGCCAGTGACTGGCATGAGGGAATGTCATATTTTTATATTTGTTGGTGATGATGTGGTGATTATTGTTGCAGGGCGGCCGGTGACTGGAGTCGAGGGAATATCATATTGTTATATGTTTATATTTGTTGGTGATGATGTAGTGATTATTGTTGCAGGGCGGCCAGTGACTGGCATGAGGGAATGTCATATTGTTATATGTGTTGGTGACGTTGATGTGGTGATTATTGTTGCAGGGCGGCCGGTGACTGGTGTCTAAGGAATGTCATATTTTTATATGTGTTGGTGATGATAATGATGTGGTGATGGTTGTTGCAGGGCGGCCAGTGACTGGCATCGAGGGAATGTCATATTTTTATATTTGTTGGTGATGACGTTGATGTGGTGATGGTTGTTGCAGGGCGGCCGGTGACTGGCATCGAGGGAATGTCATATTTTTATATTTGTTGGTGATGATGTAGTGATTATTGTTGCAGGGCGGCCGGTGACTGGTGTCTAAGGAATGTCATATTTTTATATTTGTTGGTGATGATGTGGTGATTATTGTTGCAGGGCGGCCGGTGACTGGCATCGAGGGAATGCTGCAACGCGTGAATCTGAGCACGGACTTCGGCGAGAAGAGGAGCGCTCAGACGTTGACGGCGACGGGCACCACGCTGCACGACGACGACATGCACACCTACTCCACGCCCGGCACCCACACGATCAGTACGTATCTCGTCATACAAGTCCCTGAGCCCGTCTGTGGGGCACGCAGAGCACAGTGCCGCCCTCTCTGGGGCGTCGACGCTCTCAGTGGCGGTGCCTACCGGGTGGTTCCTGAACTAACAGCGCTGTAGAGCGGTGGCGCCCCCTTCTGTCACATACATGTGAAGACCTTCCCTATTTCTCCTTAGTTACGCAACGCCTTCAGTCAAACAAACACCCGGATACGTATCATTTAACCTAAGAGGACTGAGTGTATGAGCGCAATACGGTTATAGTTCTGGTTCAGATTATCACCAGAGAATACCCCCTGATTGCGGTGTATTCTGTGGGATTATAGCTCCAATGTGGAGGCTTATTCATGAATATCGCTTCAGTAAATACTTCAGCTATGGTTTAGATAACATAAGACACTGCACTTGGCTGCACAACTACACAGGGCAGGACTGGATATGCTCTGCAGTAAAACCCCTCTTCAGGGACACCCCGCTTAAGGGAAACCCCGCGTAAAGGACAATGTGCTCGGCACAGAAATCTTCCCCTCTATCAAGAGGAACACCTTATCATATTTGTGAGGGCGGAGTGAGGACAACACGCTACATTATGTAAATCGCCGATAGACGGAGAGTCTCTGGACGGAGAGTTTGATGGACGGGGAATTTGATGGACAGGGAGTTCGATAGAGAGTTTGGTGGACGGGGAATGGGGTGGACAGGGAGGTAGATAGAGAGTTTGGTGGACGGGGAATTTGATGGACAGGGAGATAGATAGAGAGTTTGGTGGACGGGGAATGAGGTGGACAGGGAGGTAGATAGAGAGTTTGGTGGACGGGGAATGGGATGGACAGGGAGGTAGATAGAGAGTTTGGTGGTCGGGGAATGAGGTTGACAGGGAGGTAGATAGAGAGTTTGATGGACAGGGAATGGGGTGGACAGGGAGGTAGATAGAGAGTTTGGTGGACGGGGAATGGGATGGACAGGGAGGTAGATAGAGAGTTTGGTGGTCGGGGAATGAGGTGGACAGGGAGGTAGATAGAGAGTTTGGTGGATGGGGAATGGGGTGGACAGGGAGATAGATAGAGAGTTCGGTGGATGGGGAATGGGATGGACAGGGAGGTAGATAGAGAGTTTGGTGGACGGGGAATGGGATGGACAGGGAGATAGATAGAGAGTTTGGTGGACGGGGAATGGGGTGGACAGGGAGGTAGATAGAGAGTTTGGTGGACGGGGAATGAGGTTGACAGGGAGGTAGATAGAGAGTTTGGTGGACGGGGAATGGGGTGGACAGGGAGGTAGATAGGGAGTTTGGTGGACGGGGAATGGGGTGGACAGGCAGGTAGATAGAGAGTTTGGTGGACGGGGAATGAGGTGGACAGGGAGGTAGATGGAGAGTTTGGTGGACGGGGAATGAGGTGGACAGGGAGATAGATAGAGAGTTTGGTGGACGGGGAATGGGGTGGACAGGGAGGTAGATAGGGAGTTTGGTGGACGGGGAATGGAGTGGACGGGGAATGGGGTGGACAGGGAAATGGGGTGGACAGGGAAGTAGATAGAGAGTTTGGTGGACGGGGATTGGGGTGGACAGGGAGGTAGATAGAGAGTTTGGTGGACGGGGAATGGGGTGGACGGGGAATGGGGTGGACAGGGAGGTAGATAGAGAGTTTGGTGGACGGGGAATGGAGTGGACGGGGAATGGGGTGGACAGGGAGGTAGATAGGGAGTTTGGTGGACGGGGAATGGGGTGGACGGGGGAATGGGGTGGACAGGGAGGTAGATAGGGAGTTTGGTGGACGGGGAATGGGGTGGACAGGGGAATGGGGTGGACAGGGAGGTAGATAGAGAGTTTGGTGGACGGGGAATGGGGTGGACAGGGGAATGGGGTGGACAGGGAGGTAGATAGAGAGTTTGGTGGACGGGGAATGGGGTGGACAGGGGAATGGGGTGGACAGGGAGGTAGATAGAGAGTTTGGTGGACGGGGATTGGGGTGGACAGACAGTGGACGTACAGTCAGAGGTTCCTGTGTAGATTCTCTCAGTCCGACGTTCTCCGTGTGACAGACCTGTGTGTGAGTGGCTCATCACGCACGGCGAGTAGCTCGTCCCCGACATATCACTCCCCGCCCCGAAACACCGCCCGCTGTGGGCGAGCTGCTCCGGACAAACAGCGATCAGGGCCGAGGTAACCGAGTAATACACCTCCAGCACGTCAGCATTATCATTAGAGAGCAGATTCCTGTCTCTCCACGCCGTCAATATTGACGCTACTTGTCAAGTGGGCGAGGTTTGTTTGGGGAGCGCTCGGGCCCTCGACGATGAACAGGGGATGTGGATTAAGCTGGGGGATGCCGTGGAGGAGTAGGATCATCCCTCAGGTCCGATCCGCTTGCCACCATTCCACTTCAATTCATAACTCTTGACGCGTGCACTGACTCAACCCCAATTAGCACTCTCATCCTTATATCTCCACTTCACCTCCGCTTCCACTAAGAGAGAGGGGAGTGAGCTCGTTGATTTAAGTACTGAACTAGTAGTCCCAAGGTAGTGGGTTCGAGTCTCACTGCAGCCACCTTTTCCTTTATCGATGTAGGTAATTTTTCCCCAACTGCGAAGCAACACCTTCAGCGGAACAGAGAAAGATAATACGAATCACCTTTCTCCTTCATCCCCAGCAGTGGTAGACTTACTGCTATATCAAAGGCCAGTCCTTCTCATACCATGTCTATGTGGTGTGGTGTACAGCCACATTTCTCCTTCATCCCCGGCAGTGGTAAAGTTACTGCTATATCAAAGACCAGTCCTTCTCATACCATGTCTATGTGGTGTGGTGTACAGCCACATTTCTCCTTCATCCCCAGCAGTGGTAGACTTACTGCTATATCAAAGGCCAGTCCTTCTCATACCATGTCTATGTGGTGTGGTGTACAGCCACATTTCTCCTTCATCCCCGGCAGTGGTAGACTTACTGCTATATCAAAGGCCAGTCCTTCTCATACCATGTCTATGTGGTGTGGTGTACAGCCACCTTTCTCCTTCATCAGTGGTAGATTCACTGATGTATCAAAGGCCAATCCTTCTCATACCATGTCTATGTGGTGTGGGAAGTAATTGAACTGTCACCTCGGTAAATGTGCAGGGGTGAGGGTTCTACCTAAATTCATCTCATATAGATTAGATCACCACGTTTGTGGTATAAATGCAGAAAAGAGAATTGCCTGTAATGGCTGACTGGATATTAAAGTGCACACAAACAGCTCCTCTCACGTTGGCGAGAGCCTTTCACGTGAGAACAAAGGAGGCAAGTAAATCTTCAAAAGATCGCTATAGATACTCCTGGGTTGTTGACATCACGATGTCACAGCTGACAGTGCACTATGGTTACGGTGGTTACGGACAGTTCTCATAACTGTCATTCAAGGTAGCATCGCTCAGGGAGAAGGACGTTGCCTCGTCTTGTTTTCGAAACTTTAAAGTCAGTTGAATTTCATGAGAAAAGCTTGAGGAAGTCTGGAAAGGACATGTAAAGATTGACCAGATGTCAAATCAATGGTTGAGAAGGTTTGCGCTCTCATTTCAAAGTAGCATCTGACTGAAGACAGACCTGTGTGCCTCGTGTTCCAAACCAGATGTCAAACTAAACGAAATCTCACACGAGCAGAGAGCCATGTTGCACTCCTTTCCCGCTCAGAAAGTAAAGTGCGGCAAAGTGTGCACAGACAGGTCGACAGCACATACCCGACCATTAAGTCTAATTGAACAATTTGGACGTTAAACTAACCAAACAGACAAACAAGCCCCACGATCCTGTTCATGGCACCAACAGAGTGAAAACTTCACTAGGTGTTGGCAGTATTCCCGCTAGTGAAGGGGACGAGCGGGAATACTGCTATCACCTAGTGAAGTGTTGTCGACCTGTCAGTGGTCGACGAGGGACTCACCAATTAATCCCCGAAACACATCCAGGTACGATGAATTTCATTGGCCAAAAAATACTCCCGTCTCCACACAATCCTTTTCTAAATGATGCCCAAAAGCAGCTTGTGTAATAGGGTAAGATATAAGTCAAGAGGGTAATACATACACTGCTAATGCGTGAATACATTAATAAGGAAATACATACACAATATTGACTGGTTTCAGATACAAGCGGCCGTATGCTCCGAGGAGTTGACGCGTAGTAATATCCGAGCGTATGCGGAGTCAACTCCGAGGAGCATACAACCGCTTTATCTGAAACCAGTCTATATTGTATTTATTATCCACCTTTTCTGGGCAAGTGACATGTCTATATCAGTTCTTTTTAGTCATGCATTATTTTCCATACGCACTATTTTTCCATATGCGCCACCCGGAGCATACAACATATCCGTATGCGCCGGGTATGTCCATACCCACTCGCTATGTGTTTTCTATGGACACTTTGTATTAGGTGGATAATAAATACATGTACTCTAATTGGTGAATACTTACTTTGTTAATAGGATAATGCATATTTTCAATAGAGTAACGCATACTATGTCAATAAGGTAATACACATGTACGTCTATACACTGTCAATGAATGAATGCACACATGGTAATAGAGAAATGCCTTCTCTGCTAATATCAATGCAACCTCCATTAATAGGGTAATGCATACTCAGCTAATAGGGTAATGCATACTCCACTAATAGGGTAATGCCTACTCAGTTAATAGGGTAATGCATACTCAGCTAATAGGGTAATGCATACTCCACTAATAGGGTAATGCCTACTCAGTTAATAGGGTAATGCATACTCAGCTAATAGGGTAATGCATACTCAGCTAATAGGGTAATGCATACTCAACTAATAGGGTAATGCATACTCAGCTAATAGGGTAATGCATACTCAGCTAATAGGGTAATGCATACTCAGTTAATAGGGTAATGCATACTCAACTAATAGGGTAATGCATACTCAGTTAATAGGGTAATGCATACTCAGCTAATAGGGTAATGCATTCTCCGTGTTCTCCGTTCATAGGTTAATACACAAAAGACAAATGGAGTGTTTGATCGGACAATGTCTGCCGTCCGTGGACATGACGTGCGTGTTGTCCAGCAGGCAGACGCCCCCCCCCCCTCCCCCCCGCCCGGCCCCCCGCCCGGCCCCCCGCCCCCCTCACATCCTCACATCCCCGACCAGAACGTCTTTCTAGTTTCCTGTTCTCCTGCTTTTTCAGAGGTCCGGGCGGCAAACCCAGTTTCCGTCGTCGTCACCAGTCTCAATGTCACAGTCCAGGTTCCGGTTCCGGTCCAGCTGCAGCTGTCCCTCGTGACGTCAGAGCAGCCATCTTGCGTGCCGGGTGGCGCCCCCCGGCGTCACCCCGCGCAAATACAGGCCGTGTTCGCGCGGGAAGTCGCCAGCTTCCAGGCCGCCGTCGACGCGGGATACAACCTCACTTTTGATTGGTCGTTCGGCGATGACGTCAGCGGCAAGGTGGACGCGCCGTCAGAGCGAGGCTGTCGGGGCAGTGATTGCGTCACAAGTCGCGCGGTGAGACTTCCACTCTCCACTTTAACTCCGCTCAACTTCATTTCCTCTCAACTTTAATTTCCCTCAACTTGAACTTCTACTCTTTAATACCTTTAAAGGCATATCCTAGGATCATGGTGGCGCCACCTGGTGATTTCTGGATATTGTCAATTATCAGTCAAAAGTGGTCACTTGTGATTTATTCCAACACAAAATGAGTAAATTCAACGTTTTGTTCACTTTATCCAATCTTAATAGTTGAAATTTATATTTCCTTGATTTACTTCAGAAATGTACTGAAAAATATGGTTTTCTAAATCTGAATGAGCGACTCCATGACTTTGTCCATTACAAGCTTTATTGCTAATGTTACTGCAATGACTGCCTGCTGTATTCTGACAGCTTAATTAGTTAGGCCAAGGGAAAGTGCATGTATGCTTCACATACAGTGAGATCTCGCTTCTGGGACACCTCACTGAAGGGGACACCCCGCTTAAGGGGACAATTTTCATTGTGGAAACAAAGATAATGATACTTGACCCTCATTCTCGCCAACAAAGCGGTAGTTTTAACCTCCCCACAGACTTTCAGCACCATGCCATGGCCGACACAGATGTGTTTTCGTGTTTTCACATTTCATCTTCCACAACAAATTCCACATGAAAGACATTTTCACTCATTCTAAGTTGTTGTTTTCATTGGGTTTTTTTACAACAGATTTCCCCACCGCCCCTATTGCCATAATAATACTTCTCGTGTTCAGATCCCTGTTTCTATCCTTACTCAGCTTGTGAAACCACTACATGATGCAGTTTTTAAAATTAGTTCTTTTCAACAAGACTGCCTTAGATCACATTTTATCTTTGAAGGATTCTGCAACAGATATATTCTCTAGAAGGTATATTTGGACCATGGGAGTAATTGAAAGGCCGCAGAACATTGGGTGATTCCTGTAAATCTCCCTCCCTTATACATGACTTTTACGAGTCCCGCACACAGAGTTAACTGGCCGGTGTTACGAGCATCATGTCCTGGTCCCAGTGTAATGGACAGTGTTCATCAGCTCAGCGAGATGATTAGGTGAAGTGCGGGGATGGACTTCGGTAACATGACAAGTACATGACATCATTAGCACCATTTAGAGGGGTTTAACCTCGTCTCACAACTACCAATAGATTATAACAGAGTAAGATGCCTGGATCAACCAGGCAGCACACCTGGTTGTTTCAACAGGATATGCATATATTAGTAAAGTAAACCAAAGTAGTCTAATTGAGCAGATTAGACATTAACTCTTTCAGTCCGAGCAATGCCTGGAGGCATTCCCACCCAGGGGACGAGGAATGCCTCCAGGCATTGTTCATGTGTCACCATCACAAACGTTATGTTTTATGAGAAATAATAAATAGATTTACACTATTTTTTCACAACAAATAAAAAATACTATGTTCATAAATATACTCTATGGGCATTCGATTAGTAACTATAGTAACCTATATATACCAGGTTACTAAGTGACAAACATACGACAAACAGACGCCATTGCGGCGATAGTCTCGTCCCCTTGGGGTTTATAGCAGTATCCTGCCTCGTCCTATAGTGCGCACGCTCCCCATTCAGGCTCGGACAGAAAGAGTTAAACTACCCAAACAAACAAACAAACAATCGGTGACCCTATCTAACGATTTCCTGGTGGATGATAGCGGAACTGGCAATCACTCTGTGCTCTATACCTACACGTCATGGTCCATACATAACATGATTAGTGCCCATGATCCTACATGACTTGATCCCGACACCACAGGGCACTACATTAATGCACCCTGCAGCTTCCATAAGGGCACTGGCGGTACCCCCGGCAGGTACTCTCTATGCGTCAGATGGTGTTTGTGTGTGGCCGTGCATTTATTAGCCACCTAATACTAAGTGTCCATAGAAGACACATGCCCGGAGCATACAGATAGGTTGTATGCTCCGGGCTGCAAAAACCGGTGCATACGAGAAATATAGTGCGTATAAAAAGATAGCGCGTATCTGAAAGAACTAATATTGGTACGCCACTTAGCAGGAAAATGTGTATACATGATAAATACAATATTGACTGGTTTCAAGTTAAAGCAGTTGTATACTCCTCGGAGTTTTATGCTCGTATGCGCTCGGATATTACTATGTGTAAACTCCTTGGAGCATACGGCCGCTTGTATCTGAAACCAATTATTACATATATTATATTGACTGATTTCACATACAAGCGACCGCTTTTATCTGAAATTAATCTATATTGCATTTATTATCCACCTTTACTGGGCAAGTGGCATGTCGCTATCAGTTCGTTTTATGCACTATTTTCTGTATGCACTATTTTTCCGTATGCGCCACAGGAGCATGCAACATATCTGTATACGCCGGGTATGTCTATACATATTCCCTACGTGTTTTTTATGGTCACTTTGTATTAAGTGGGTAATAATGCATATCTCCTCTCCAGCACACAGGAACTACCAAAGATCGTTAACAGGCATCTATTTGCTTTATCTCCTCCAGAATGAATAAAATGATCTAAAAAAAATCTGTGTATTTTTAAGTAATCAATGTCTTTGAGACCGTAATCCATGGGTTTCAAAGCCGTAATCAATATTCAAGTTTTCTGACAACTTAGAAGCAATAGATAGTGGTTTACTGTGGCTCCATACCTTTTTCAATGGGGACTTCATAATCGATGGGTAATAAAGAAAGAGGCTTATGGTGGATAGTCTATCAGGCATCTGAATCCATCTACATTATGAAATTGTCACGTTTAGATGACTCTTTTATGAAGTGGCACAAACAGGCTGATCTGTTCCTCGCTATTTCATCGTCAGGAATTTTAGATGAGGGAAGGTCGGGAAATTCGGAAACTAATGGAAATTAGTCTAGCATTTATTTGGCTTTGTGCCAGACTTCACCTTTTTGTTTTTATACGAGACTGAAAAACATGCAGTATTATCAAATGAGGTAATATAGAGAAACTGATTTTGGTTGGCTGAATGCCGTAGTTTTAGGTGAGGATTTGGCAAATTAGAGACCGAAGCCATGTTGCAACCTTGTCGAGCGACCATGTTTGAATATTTCCCACCATGCGGCATAATTAGGTCAGTGAGTCGGTTGCTTATCCAATCATATTGGTGCGTTATTAAAGTCGCCCTCGATAACGAAACAACGCCGTTATTATGGCCCATTCTCCATGGTCTATATCCTGTGCATCATCCATTCTTTTAGCGTGTACAGAGTGAGACAAATACAGAAAGCAAGTCGTTTTGATCAAAGTTGTTGTTCTCCTCGTTTGAATGCTACGTGATATTCACTCGGCTATCGCCTTGTTCATATCACTCCGCATCAAACTCATGGAGAACAACGTCTTTGACCAGAACTTGTTGGTTTCTTCTTTAATATCATTCAGTATCACCATGGGCTATAGGCTAGGCTATCAGATGGGAGGGTCACTACAATTGATGACGAGGAGGTATTTTTTAAAGGTCAGGGAAGACGGCTATGCACGACCGCGGACTGGGATGAGGTTCGTGGGATTACTAACACACGCTTCACGTCGCAGAACCGCGTCCCTATCAGAGAACAGGTGAAGGACGCATTCAACGCTTTCTTTTGCCCCAAAGCACCAATCTTCCTATTTCCGGAAACCGTCCCCCTGGCGGGCGCTGTGGGCAAAAAGCGGACATGATTCCTTCAGCCCCCGAAAAAAGAGACACACACACACACCAGAGAATGCAATGGTGGGGCGTTTGATGTAAATTGCCGGCGTCCGACCGGACCAGATTCCAGAGGTCGTTTCAAAGGTCGGCCGTCCACGCGTGGTCGCGGTAATCTAAAACACGCCCCGCCCTGCCTCCGTGCATCTTTATCAAAGGCGACAAAGGCGCAATATGTGTCCCGTTTGAAGGTGTCTCCTCTCTAGTGTTTCCGCTGTCCGGCAGAGGGCGCGGCCGACATTACTCCTACATTAGGAAAGACACCGGCGACCATTACTCGGACACCGCCCTGACTGATTCTACCGGAAGAGCAGCGAGTGGGCGAAAATAGGGGTAAATGAGCGCGCAGGGATGGCCTTATTACATGAAACGCTCAAACCCTGGAGGCTTATTTATGTTATAAAAGGCAGGGAACGGCATCCCTACGGCTCAGTCACGACGTTTTCTTATAATTATTACCTACCATATATGAAAAGGCACGATTTCGACAGGATCTGCTTGGAGTTGCTCCCCCACATAGAGACAGACAGAACCAGACCTGTGCAAGGAGACTGAAATGTCACGAGAATGAGAATTTCGTGTAGGAAAACTCGAACCTGTTCTTCTCTTTTTAGTTGGTCTATACTTAGATTTACTTAATCTCTAACTGAACTTTTTGAAATGAATATCTAATAAATGAGATTCAGTGAGAGTCCTTCAAACAGCGGTCACAGGACGGTGGTCGGCGCCCTCTTCCCTGGAGGTTTTTTTTTTTTTCTTTTTTTTTTAGCAATCTTTAAGGGGATATTGTGTCAGACAATCACCGAATTCTGCTATACAGCCGTTCTTCCACTCGGGCCCTAGACCGCTACTCCTCATTCTTATGGCAGTTGTTAAGCCGAATAGGCAGTGGGAACCATTTGGTATGACCCGACCGGGGTTTGAACCCACGACCTCCCATGCTCGAGGCGAACAACCCACCACTTGGCCATCAAGCTTCTATGAACATGTTTAGCAAACACCGACGATGTTAAGTCTCCGTCTGGTCAGTGGAACACTCCCTTAAAAGAATGCTTGTCTGAACAACGACAACCACATGAGGGCTCACCTGAGAGCATACAAAGAGAGGTGCTTCAGTTATTTAACGGGCCCCTGGATTCGTCTCAATCACAAAAAGTACAGTAAATGTGTCAGATTATTTGAGACTGACTTTTGTAATTAGGATTAATCGGGCCTGGCCTCTGCTTACCACCCTGCCTCAGATATGGCAGGGTTAAAGCTTTCTATTGTGACAATATTTCTGATAATATGATTAAATTCAATGTAAATTTCCAATAGCCTGGTTTCGGTATAAAACCTCAACAACCATCCTCGTATTTGATATAGGGTAGGCACTAGTAGCTTATTAGTTTAGTGGATGGTGTGGTGATTCATCTTTGGTAAGTTGAATATATCTCTTAGTACCCCTAACCATCCATAAAGTACGTATGCACTGGGGAGTTGATGGATGAGGTTGGTTAAATATTTGTGTTTCTTCTTTGCTGTATCCGGGTTAAGACGAGGGGAGGCGGGAGCCGAGTCCGGAGTAAAGACGAGGGGAGGCGGGAGCCAAGTCCAGGGGGAAAGACGAGGAGAGGCCAGAGCCGAGTCCGGGGTTAAGACGAGGGGAGGCCGGAGCCGAGTCCGGGGTTAAGACGAGGGGAGGCGGGAGCCGAGTCCGGAGTAAAGACGAGGGGAGGCGGGAGCCAAGTCCAGGGGGAAAGACGAGGAGAGGCCAGAGCCGAGTCCGGGGTTAAGACGAGGAGAGGCCAGAGCCGAGTCCGGGGTTAAGACGAGGGGAGGCGGGAGCCAAGTCCGGGGTAAAGACGAGGGGAGGTAGGGAGAGGCCGGAGCCGAGTCCGGAGTAAAGACGAGGGGCAGCGTGAGAGGCGGGAGCTGAGTCCGGGGTTAAGACGAGGAGAGGCCGGAGCCGAGTCCGGGGTAAAGACGAGGGGGGGTAGGGAGAGGCCAGAGCCAAGTCCGGGGTGAAGACGAGGGGAGGTAGGGAGAGGTCGGAGCCGAGTCCGGGGTAAAGACGAGGGAGGCGGGAGAGGCCGGAGCTGAGTCCGGGGTTAAGAGGCCAGAGCCGAGTCCGGGGTTAAGACCAGGGGCGGCGGGAGCTGAGTCCGGGGTTAAGACCAGGGGGGGCAGGGAGAGACCGGAGCTGAGTCCGGGGTTAAGACGAGGGGCGGCAGGGAGAGGCCAGAGCTAAGTCTGGGGTTAAGACGAGGGGGCAGGGAGAGGCGGGAGCCGAGTCCGGGATTAAGACGAGGAGAGGCCGGAGCCGAGTCCGGGGTTAAGACGAGGGGAGGCGGGACAGGCCGGAGCTGCGTGCCTTGTTTTAAAGGCGGTCCTGATCAGAGAGACTCGGCGAGTAGCGCCGGCCTTAAATTAGGCGTCGGCGTCGTTACAATTGGCGGCATCAGGCCTTGATGAAGGCGCCTCATGTATGTTACATCAGCGCCACCGCGCGGCCAGATTACAGCCCACCACTCACCCACCGGGGTTCATACAACACAACGGCGGGCCGCTCTACGGCCAGGATCAAATACCAGGCACTTTTAGTTGTTCATATCATGGCCAGGCCCAATTATCAGGTATTTTTAGTAGTATTTTATGGCCAGTTAATCTTAATACTATTTTTATGGTGGTACTATTCTTGGCGAAGCTCAAATTTCAGTTATTTTCATGTAGTACAACTCATGGCCAAGCTCTAAAGAGATTCTTATTTGTATATCTTTTGGACAAGCTCTAATTCAAAGCTAATGCGATCTCTTGGCCAAATTCTAATTTCAGATTTATCAGTCCCGAGTTAAAGTTTTCATAGTTTCCATCGACCAATATTTTGTCGAAAGTGTCATAAAATTGGTCAGTGGTTACTGACAAATTAATCAGTGGCAAAAGTCGGGCAATGGATACTAACCTGAAGGCATACCACCCGCCGTTGCCAATCACATATCAAACGTCATATCACCCGTCCCCATCCCCCTCCTATCTTCAGAAGAGTATCATCTATTATCTCAACCCTGGTATTCTTCTCAAACTCCTGGTATTTATGAGCTAACATTGGAAACTCGTACTCAACGTCAGTGGAGTATCGTAAGAAAATACTCAATGGGCGATGATATCACATGATGCCACATGATGTCAAAGTTAGCCAATCAGTGATAGGGGTGAGAGAAAATCGGGGCTGCGCTCAGTCTGTATCACTGAAAATACGCCATTCATTTTGTTATGCTAGGTAATCTTACTTAACCAGATTACTCCGCAACAAAACTCATGGCGTATCTCCAGCGGTTGTGGATATTGATGGCGTTCCTTATTGTATCGCTGCTGGTTCTCATCATCATATGAGGTGTAGTTGTTAAAGGTTATTGCTCTGATTGTTTGAGAAGATGAGAGGGGACTGATAGGCAGGCCCGTCCCTGCCCGTCCCTGCCCGTCCCTCTCTCTGCCCGCACCCTGAACTGACCAGCTCTCCCCTTCTAATTAGTCGCTCAGTCAGAAGGCGCATTCATTACTCCACCAGCAGCACAGTCCACAAGAGACGCGCCGGACAAAGGTCAAACTAATGTATTGCTTCCTAACCCTTTCATCAGGGCATGATGCCTCCAGGCATTCCTGTGGCTACTGCAGCATGATGTCTCCAGGCATTGCCATGGTTACTGCAGCATGATATGTGCAGGTATTCCTGTAGTTACTGCAGCATGATGCCCCCAGACATTTCTGTGGTTACTGCAGCATTATGCCTCCAGATAGATGATAAAATGAAAGAATATAAATGTATATATGAATGTTTATCATCCATCATATACAAAGTGCCCATTGAAAACATACATAAACCACGACCCATTGTTTAAAAACTGTCAGATACCATAACCATTGTATCCGGATTTTAAGTCCATTGTATACAGCCTTAAGCCATTTGTTATGGGAAAATAGTCCCCTTGAGCTGTACAGCAAAAAACATATAGCCCCTATTGTTATACCCTTTCGATTTACTCGAGAAGATGGATATTAGATACATTAAACCATGGTTCTATGGACAGGCAGCTTTGTAAACCACTAGAGATTGTCTTCCTAATTCACTTGCTAAAACTCCTGTATTACTACGCGTCAACCTCTCGTGGTTTGCGGCCACACCTGTCCACACATCGCTTATTGTCCATGTATAGCAGGGCCGTGGAGGATGCGGTCATGTGAGAACGGCTTTGTACACAGAGTTCTCAGGGCGCTGCGTTGTACTCTGCGTTCTCAGGGCACTGCGTTGTACGCGATGTTCTCACTGCACTGCGTTTTACGCGGAGTTCTCACGGCACTGCGTTGTACGCGGTGTTCTCAGGGCGCTGTGTTGTACGCAGTGTTCTCAGTTGCATGCAGTGTTTTCAGGGCGCTGCGTTGTACGCTGTGTTCTCACGGCACTGCGTTGTACGCAGTGTTCTCAGGGCGCTGCGTTGTACGCGGTGTTCTCAGGGCACTGCCTTGTATGCAGTGTTCTCAGGGCGCTGCGTTGAATGCGGTGTTCTCACGGTACTGCGTTGTACGCGGTGTTCTCACTGCACTGTGTTGTATGAGGTGTTCTCAGGGCACTGCGTTGTACGCGGTGTCCTCAGGGCACTGTGTTGTACGCGGTGTTCTCAGGGCGCTGTGTTGTATGTGGTGTTCTCAGGGCACTGCGTTGTATGTGGTGTTCTCAGGGCACTGCGTTGTATGCAGTGTTCTCAGGACACTGCGTTGTATGCGGTGTTCTCACAGTTCTGTGTTGTACGCGGTGTTCTCACAGTACTGTGTTGTACGCGGTGCACTGCGTTGTATGCGGTGTTCTCAGGGCACTGTGTTGTATGCGGTGTTCTCACAGTTCTGTGTTGTACGGGGTGTTCTCACAGTACTGTGTTGTACTCTGCGTTCTCAGGGCACTGCGTTGTACGCGGTGTTCTCAGGGCGCTGCGTTGTACGCGGTGTTCTCACGGCACTGCGTTGTACGCGGTGTTCTCAGGGTGCTGCGTTGTACACAGTGTTCTCAGGGCTCTGCGTTGGACGTGGTGTTCTCAGGGCGCTGCGTTGTACGCGGTGTTCTCAGGGCGCTGCGTTGTACGCGGTGTTCTCGGGGGCCACTCAGTGATGGCCATATGAGGGCGCCCCCCTCCCCCCGCTGCACCCCGCTGATAAGAGCGATAAGACGACACGTAACGACCATCACGTGGCCATCTCGTCGTCCCTATCATCACGCGAGACGGCGAGATGTGGGCCAGTGGCGGGAACTTGATACGCGCCGAGATGCGCGCCAGTTGGAGCCACTTGCGTGAATAAGACACTGACGAGTGTGTGGTGGGTGTCCTCCTTCACCATCGAGTTTAGAGTGCGCAGTTATATGAACGAGGCGATAGCCGAGTGAATATTCTGAAGCACTAGAGATGGTGAATGGACTCAGACCAAGCACGAATATATGTTTCTGATTTTATCTTACCCTGGAAATGTGTATCTTTTTATCACCCGTTGAGTATGAGTTACCATACTCGCATGCCTGTTGAGTATGGGTTCCTAATGTTCAGCCTGTGAAAGTTTATTACAGGCTATGACTATGCAGGCTTCATATACTGCAGATTCAGAGGACACACTTCTTCCAGAGAGATTTTATCTATATTAAGGCTTTCTTCTATGTGGCCTAATCTGGCGCCGAATACAACTTGGGCCCTAATCGGGAGGTACCTTCAACATATCGCCTCTGGAATTTCCCCACAATAGACTTAACATTTGGAACTTGTACTCAACGCCTCTGGAGTATTTAAACAAAATTCTCGGTGGGCGATGACGTCACAAACACTAACCAATCGGTCAGTGAGAGAGGTGAAGAAAATCTGAACCACACTCGATCCGTAGCCAGTGAAAATATGCCATTCTTTTTGGTTGCGGAGTAATCTCACTCAGCCTTGCCTCGTAGGATCACGCCGCAACCAAAACTAACGGCATATTATTAGTATCTACGGAAGTGCATTTGACCTGCCCACTTCTATAACATATTAAAATAACATGTGAATGTACACTAGATGGCATGTTGAATACAATGTGAGTGACATCGTATCAGTGAGGAATACCCACCGTAATATGCCGCAACAGTGTGTGATTGATTCATCGATTGGGCCGTAAAATATCACCACCAGGGGTCATAAAATATGAGCCAGTCAAAGCGGCAAGGCTGGGGCGAAGACTTTGATATTGCTCTGTCTTTAGTGCCTGGGTATTTTGTATGAAACATTAGTGAGACCCCTGGGAATTCTCCTCCCGGCCCTACTGCTTCACCTGGAGATTCAGTTATGTATTTTTAATCCATTCGATGATATTTTATGGCCAAACTGTGATTAATTGGTCACATAATGTTGTGACAAAATTCAGTAGGTATTCCACACTGATAAGATGAGATTTTCACATTGTATGCTGATTTATTTTTCAACATACAATCTAGTATTTACATAGTTGTTTCTTTTATAGCAAGTCACATAACCACAGAGTAATTATTCCCATACATAATAAAACTTCTGTCATGCATATAGCATTTCCACACGCAGTCTAGTGTTTAATCATATAGTTGATTTTATTTTTTTACCAAATCCGAGTCACATAACCAGATAATATTTCTTCCCTAATATGATAGAACATCTGTCAGAAAAAAGCTCATAGCATTTCAACAAGCTATCTAGTCCATATTTTCATATAGTTGTTCTTTTGCTAAATCCAAGTCACATAACCACGTAATATTTCTTCCCAAATGTAATAGAGATTTTGTCATAAAAAGCTCATAGCATTTCAACAAGCTATCTAATGTATATTTTTTAGTTGGTAAAACCAAACCCAAGTCACATAACCACATACTATTTTTTCTCTAATATAATAGAAGTTCTGTCAGAAAAACGCTCATCGCATTTGGCGGGGCTGATAAATGTTGCCTTTTTTTGGTCGATCTTTCATGCGGCGTCTGACTTCTAGCAACACGTGTTTACCCTCCGCTTCAAGCATTGGTATTCACAGCAGACATCGGCTTGGAGCGTAAAGAGCTCTCCAGCCGCAGTCATCGATTAAGCACCGCCACGGCGCCATCCGTCAACCACCGATGCAGTCCTTTTCCTGACCTCTTTAATTTCCTGGCGAAGTAAATCAGCTGATAAGGTGATTTATTAATTTCACTTTCCGGATTGAGAAAAAGCAGATTTCTAGTCAATTCACCTCTGCTCATTATGAGTGCCAGTGACAGGCGAATTGAGACGGAGGGGCCTCCATTTAGAAACGCGGAATTGATTGATTGTGGAGCAACATTGATTCGCATGAGGCTGGTTCTGCAATTAGCAGGTGGTGGTGTGGTGAAGTGACTTTAACTTAGTGTTGTGTGCTGAGTGGGGGTTGTTTGACGATTGGCGGCCTGTCTCATGTAGTTAGTAGCTAATCATGGCTTCTCCGCAAACCCGTGGGATGTTTATATTTGGTTCTTGCCTCTGATTTTCTTTAATATGAGGAAACGTTGTTACTGAGCCCGTACTGATATCCTTTTGTCTTTCATCCCATAACTAAGCCCCACAACCGTAGGATGTTTATATTTGGTTCTTGTCTCTGATTTTCTGTAATATGATGAAACGTTGTTACTGAGCCCGTACTGATATCCGTTTATTGTCTATCATCCCTTAACTAAGGCCCGAAACTGTAGGATGTGTATATTTGGTTCTTGCCTCTGATTTTCTGTGATATGAGGAATAGTGATGCCGTTCTCGGTATTTTATCCTGTAATTATAACCCTTCGCCTGTCGGGCCGTAGTTATGGGACGAGAGACCGAGAACGGCATCACTACAGGCTCAGTTACTACGTTTCCCTATGATTGTATAAAGCAAAACCACGAATAAACACCATTCTATTCACTTATGAAGTCATTGATTCACAGCCTGACAGTGGACCCGAACTTTATTTATTCGTCGTGCCCCGCAGTGGGCAGTATTTCATAGAAGTACGTGCACGTGTACATATCATTATATGCCTCACACTCACTGGCCAGCGGAACGGATTTCATTCTGCACACTGCGCACGAACTAATACCATGTGACTTGGTTTAAAATGGCGTTTTTAATGATCTCCAGATATTAAGGAGAGATAGTCAGTATTTCTGAATTATATCTCATCCTTATTTCTTTGGTCGGAAATATTCACCTAGTTTTTCAAACTCGGAACAGATTTCATTCAAGCACACTAACCATGTCTCCTTATAATAATAGTACATGGACAACTTTTCATCATATGAAGACATCAGCCAATCCTGGCAGGATTTCAAACACCGATTGCTAATGTGACGAGTCTACCTGCCGATTATTGCTATTGATGATGAAATTTAACACTGCCAACTGATTATTTGCCATATTAGGCAAAACATCGGCAACATTATCAACGATTATTTGCTAGGCGCCACTGACCTAGATTCGGGACAACCGACGAAATGTCTCTGGTTGAAATAATCGTTGGCAGAATGAAATCTGAACCAGAAAATCGGTCGGCAAGCACCTCCATTTCCCATGAAAAACCTGGCTCTGCTCTCACCGGCGACAATTACGGGCCGAGGTATTTCATCAAGGAGCATTGCCTTCCGTCTTTCAGGCAGGGAGCAAATAATCGGTGGTGGTTTGGCTGCATGGTAGATACTAGACGGCTAGCCGATGCGATTATCTAGCAAGTGACTACCTCAGGCTATTTTATTCACAATCTCTCCACGGCGAGACTGTTATTGGTTATTTTAAACCAATGAAAATCAGTGTAAGTTACCGGTTGTGGCCCACCCTTACCGCCAGTCCCGCCTTTCCTTTCGAGGGGCCAATGAATCCTCACGAGAATGTGAGGCCAAGACAAAATAAAAGTTAACACCTGATTGCCTGTAAAAACCCGTGTTTGGGAATACCCTACGCTAGGGGGCACCCCGCGTTAGCGAGCACGTTTAAATTGGGCATATGACTCACTCCTACAAGCATTCCCAGTCTGAAGTTCTGAAATATTCTAATTCTCTTACTACTGTAAGACGGATTGAGGTTCAAACAATAAGGCTACCGGCAGTCTGGAGAGATCATGATCATTCCACCGTACAAACAAATATTCACTCATCGCAAAGTCATTATCTCATTTATTCACATTTCTTTTTTATCTTTGTACATATTCACAGATACATAATGGTCGAGGTTCCGTGTTGATGTTCAGAAATGTGGCCTATAACGGGAAGAGCTGGCCAGAATATCTGCCACGCAGAGGCCAATCTAATATACATGTACCCTTTAGCAGTGCGAATAAACAAACCAAAATACTGACTGCATTGTGGACGTTTGTGTTTCAGAACCACACCTACATGGAGGAGGGCACCTTCAACATCTCCGTCTGGGCTCGGAACAAGCAGGGCGCCGTCTCCGACACCCTGGAGCTGGTAAGAACTGGTCCTGTACATACTGGAGTAAGACATGTCTTAGACATTTTACTGCTAGCCTAAAGTGAGACTGGCTTCAGAGATACCGCGGTCCAGTTGGCCAAACATTCACATAGCAATGTGTCCTTGAGCATGGGAGGATTGGATGTGTGAGGTTAATTAATTTATTATACATGTTTAGATTATCTCCAGAGGAAGTTCAGTGATTGCATCGTATTCCAGCTGCGATTTGGTGGATTAAACATGCATGTTGCCTCAGTAATACTTCAGATATGGTTTATATAACCAGTCAGAGGCTGGTACATGTATTTGGCACATTGCCAGGAGATTACGGCCGCTGGTACACAGAATCAGTCGTTATTCTATTTATTATCCACCTAATACTGAGTCTCCACACTAAACCTATGGTGCCTACAGATCGCTACTGAGTAATGCGTCAGGAGATCGGCGGCCATTTTGTTTTGCCTTTGATAACTTATATTTGGAAAAAGATAAATACAACATTGCCATGATTTTTAATCTGCGTGGTCGTGTTCTCCTCGTAGTTCACAGTACGCAATATCCTCGCCTTCGTTCGGATATTACTACGCATCAACCACGCGGAATATACGACCATGAAGATCAAAATCCTGGTATTATTGTGTATCTACTATCCACCTACACGATTAATAGCAAGAACGAAGCATGACTCAATATCTACTATGACTAGAAATTTGACAAAGTCTATTGCAAGACATTTCCCGTTTCAGATCACGCCATAAAGGTATCTGTGATATACCTCAAAGGTCGACACTAATGTAATTTTGTTATTCCCAGTCACTTTGAATCCATGATAATGAATCATTTTGGGATTTAGGCAACAAAGTGTCCGCTGTAAACTTTAAGGTGACCCATTCTTGTGGTATTAGTCAAAGAGAGTTGTACTTTATAACATGGCGCGAACGTCTCACACTTACTGACCAGCTGTAAGGATTCTGTTCACGACAGTGCGACAAACTATTCATAATTCTACCCTCCATCTTCCGTTGAGAGGATTCCAGTGAGTAGTGTAATGAGGTTTTTAATGATTTCCAGTATATCACAATTAGGAGACATAGTGAGTGTGACTGAATCTGTTTTCGTGGTGTTTTGGTCCCGAACCTAGTTTGAATTTCCGACACAAAACAACATTGGACATATTTCATTCAGCCACCCTAACTGCGTCTCCATTTAGTATTTGACTACTGAAGTAGTATATGGAGAAGGGGTATTTCACCAGGCGCTGTCAGCAGAGTGCCCTCCACCCCGCACTGACGGGGCATCAGGGAGCTGTTTCATACACAAGGTTATGTATACTCGTTCGGTTATAACGGTCAATGGTGGTCTAAGGCTCATTTGAATATAGCTGCCCCATACATGCGCAGGTAAGATAATTCAACTGTGCGGAAACGGTCACTCTTAACGACCGTCACTACTAAAACACCTCTCTGGACTCGTGGCGGTATTTTCTGATCTGAGTTGAGAACTGGTCAGGAGCTGTATTCTGAGTTGAAGCTGGTTCCTCACAGATGTTCTTAATTGATCGCGTGTTACTCTGATAACACTCTGAGGACCATCTTCAAATGAAGTTTTCAGAAAACGCTGCCTCACGGGGACCACTCCGCAGGCAGGAGGAAAAGATACTAAACTCCGACGCCTGCTGTGTTTCTCCGCGCCGAGTATTGACCGTTGTGAGACCTAAACCGTTGTCGCTGGGTGCGTGTTGCGCCGCTAATAAGGCATGCGACTTTATGGCGGCTGCTCCTTGAACCAGCGAAAAACAAATGTGCGCGCGCAGATGGGTGATCAGGTGGGTCGACGCCTGCGCACTTCAATCCGGGCCGCGCGAGGGACGCTCACTTTATGAGGCGCATTTACACCGATCCATCACGGAATAACTAGCCAATCAGAGCGCCGCGCTGCATTGAGTCCGGAGCGCGCGTGTGCGGGACTGACTCTCGTTAAGGGCGGCGGTCCGTGACCCGCGGTACGCTGCCAGGGATCAGGACCTGATCTGACCGGGAGACGATACGAGAAGACACAGAAAGACACGATGAGACGAGACAGAAAACACAGTAAGACACGACGAGACGAGACAGAAAACACAGTAAGACACGACGAGACAGAAAACTAAACACAGTAAGACAAGACGAGACGAGACAGAAAACACAGTAAGACACGACGAGACGAGACGAGAAGACACAGTAAGACACGATGAGACGAGACAGAAAACACAGTAAGACACGACGAGACGAGACGAGAAGACACAGCAAGACACGACGAGACGAGACAGAAAACACAGTAAGACACGATGAGACAGAAAACTAAACACAGTAAGACAAGACGAGACGAGACAGAAAACACAGTAAGACACGACGAGACAGGAAACACAGTAAGACAAGACAAGACGAAACAGGAAACACAGTAAGACACAACGAGACGAGACAAAAAACACAGTAAGACACGGCGAGACAAGAGAGAAAACACAGTAAGACAAGACGAGACGAGACAGAAAACACAGTAAGACAAGACGAGACGAGACAGAAAACACAGTAAGACAAGACAAGACGAGACAGAAAACACAGTAAGACAAGACGAGACGAGACGAGAAAACTTAACACAGTAAGACACGAGGAGACGAGACAGAAAACACGGTAAGACACGAGGAGACGAGACAGAAAACACAGTAAGACACGACGAGACGAGACAGAAAACACAGTAAGACACGACGAGATGAGACGAGAAAACTAAACACAGTAAGACACGACGAGACGAGACGAGAAAACTAAACACAGTAAGACACAACGAGGCGAGACAGAAAACACAGTAAGACACGACGAGACGAGACAGAAAACTAAACACAGTAAGACAAGACGAGGCGAGACGAGAAAACTAAACACAGTAAGACAAGACGAGACGAGATGAGAAAACTAAACACAGTAAGACACGACGAGACGAGACAGAAAACTAAACACAGTAAGACAAGACGAGACGAGACAGAAAACTAAACACAGTAAGACAAGACGAGATGAGACGAGAAAACTAAACACAGTAAGACACGACGAGACGAGACGAGAAAACTAAACACAGTAAGACAAGATGAAATGAGACGAGAAAACTAAACACAGTAAGACAAGACGAGCTGGGACGACCAATCACAGCAAGACAAGACAAGACAACCAATCACAGCAAGACAAGACAAGACAAGACGATCAATCACAAAAACACAAGATGAGACGACCAATCACAGTAAGACAAGACACGACGACCAATCACAGTAAGACAAAACAAGATGAGATGACCAATCACAATAACACAAGATGAGACGACCAATTACAGTAAGACAAGACGAGAAGAATAAACATAGAAAGATGAGACATGATAAGAATTCTAAACATGAGATAATGAGGTGAACAGTCAAGTTAAGACAAGACAAGACCAGACATGAGATGAGAAGACAATACAATAAGACACAATGAGACAAGACGAAATGAGAAAACCAAACATAACGAGATAAGATGAAAGAACAAAACTATGCGTTCATAGGCATAAGTTGTTGAACAGACCCCTGGATTCCTGCTAGCCAGTATCGGGCCTTATTTTTGTTCACGCTTAAAGGCCCGGATTCCAGGTTAGCAAGTACCAGGCCCAATATGTTTTCGGCCTATATTCCAGTACTGGGCATGATGTTCTCATGTTAGGCCTGGATTCCAGTACTGGGCCTAATATGTGTTCATGTTAGGCCTGGATTCCAGTACCGGGCAGTAGTATGTGCTCATGTTAGGCTTGGATTCCACTGCCGGACCCAATATATCTTCATGTTCGGCCTGTATTTCAGTACTTGGTCTAGTATGTGTTGATGCTAGAACTGTATTTCAGTACCGGGCAGTAATATGTGTTGATGTTAGGCTTGGATTTCAGTAGCAGGCCTGATATGTGTCCATGCTTATATTCGCGTATTGCGGGCGGGGCGGGGCCGGACGGGGCCGGGCGGGGCCGGGCGGGGCCGGGCCGGGCGGCGCGGCGGGGGAGTCGGCGGCAAAGTGGCCCTGACCGCCCTCGCCGGGCCCTTCTCTAACATACCCCCATTGGTTGGCTTCTAATGGACCTGCCACGGTCACCCCCGTCCTGGTCAGATGCTATCACCATGACAACCAGTCAGAAATTGATCAGCAGTCAGGCCAAGAGGCGCGCCTTGCTGCGAGCTGCTCCTTCCACCCCACAATGAGGAGACTCTCTGCCGAGTGGCCGCCTGCCCCGGGGCTCCTCAGTGAGGGGCTCGGGGATTAGAGCCCGGCACACCTAATGGCGGCCACACCCCCCCCCCCCCCCGCCCCCCGACAGGTGTCCTGTACGGCGGGCGCAGGAGGAGGGGGGGGGGGGGTAAGATGTGATTACGTGGGGGAGAGTGGAGAGGCGAACAGAAACAATAAGCTGTGATTTGGTGGAGAGGGTATTTTTCTCTGAGTGGTCGTAGCTTTGTTAAACCCGGCGATTTAGGCTGTACGAGATATTCAGTATGTTGGATATATGTACGAATTCGCTTAGTAACTTAAAGCATTCTCACTTTGTTACTTTGGAATTCTTTCAACCGAAATAAGTTTCCCTCTATTCTGTACCAGCGCAATTTCCGTTTTAAACATTTTTCTTATTTTTGTAAGATAATTGAACGAGAATCACTTATTTTCGCTGTTCTGACTCTCTCCACACGAGATGTACAAGCAAAAAGGACAAACACATTTGGGAGTATACAAAATACATGTACAGGCATTACCGCCCATATATGTATGATATGCACTTTATATGATATTCCAGGTTGGCTAGTATTTCATACATTCATATTAGTCCGATTGGTTCAAGAATTTATAACAATGATAACATTGTATTTGGCTTAACCTGCCCTATATTTAAACAAATGTTATGAAATAAAACCACATGAATTTTATAGCAAAATAAAAGAGAGTTATGGATCCTGTCTGGGCGACACAGCTGGGCTGACGAGTGATTGATGGGTCACGGATGGGGAATGTTGAAATGTCGGTGCTGGCTGCGGGCTCCCAATATTCATACGTGATGACCGCGCAGATAGATGGAGGTATGATTTATACAGGCTGGAGAGAAGTGCTGCTCTCATCTCTGCGCCAGCCTACCTGTGTGGGACGAGAGCGCGTCACGTGTAAAAGTAACAGCATCACATGTTAGAAGTAACAGCATCACATGTTAAATGTAACAGCGTCACATGTTAAACAAACAGCATCACATGTTAGAAGTAACAGCATCACATTTTAAATGTAACAGCGTCACATGTTAAACAAACAGCATCACGTGTAAAATTAACAGCATCACATGTTAAAGTAACAGCGTCACATGTTAAAAGTAACAGCATCACATGTTAGAAGTAACAGCATCACATATTGAAAGTAATAGCATCACATGTTAAATGTAACAGCATCACATGTTAAATGTAACAGCACCACATGTTAAATATAACAGCATCACATGTTAAATGTAACAGCATCACATGTTAAATGTAACAGCATCACATGTTAAACAAACAGCATCACATGTTAGAAGTACCAGCATCACATGTTAAATGTAACAGCATCACATGTTGAAAGTAATAGCATCACATGTTAAATGTAACAGCATCACATGTTAAATGTAACAGCATCACATGTTAAATGTAACAGCATCACATGTTAAACAAACAGCATCACATGTTAGAAGTACCAGCATCACATGTTAAATGTAACAGCATCACATGTTGAAAGTAATAGCATCACATGTTAAAACTAACAGCGTCACATGTTAAAAAACAGCATCACGTGTTGAAAGTGACAGCATCTCATGTTGAAAGTAACAGCATCACATGTTAGAATCAACAGTATCACATGTTAAATTAACAGCATCACATGTTGAAAGAAACAGTTTTTCATTTTAAAGTAACAATGACATGCTAAAGGAAACAGCATCACATATTACAAGTAACAGCATCACATGTTGAAAGGAACAGCATCACGTTTTTAAAGGAACAGCATCTCTTGTTAAACTAACAGCATCACACATTAAAAGTAACAGCATCATATGCAGCATCACGTGCTGCCGAGACGTCCATCTCGAGGCTCCTCCTCCCTCCTGCTCCCCGCGGACATACAATGCGGGGGGCAGAAATTGCACAATGACCGGAAAGGGCTGAAGGTCAATGAAGGTCAATGGGGAGGTCTGAATGGCGTGCCGGGTGCTGCCCCCTGGTGTGGCGCGGCTCTGCGGGCCTCGTTTTGGAGGCGGCGGTTGGGTTTAAGGGCGGCGCGGAGTGAGCACCGAGGAGTACGGTGGTGGCGGCTTAGCGCCAGTCCCGGCTTATTTATTGTCACATAGTGTGACCAGTGGTTGCACTTTTTCACCGGCGATCATAGGCATCCTTTTCACGCGGGATAATGGCGTGTAATATCAGCGGGCGATCGATGGATCAGAGCGCGGGGTCGCCTTCAATGGGCGCGGGCAGAGTTCTTCTCAATTCTCAAACTCCCCTCCCTGCCACAACCCTGCATATACCCTGCCCTCACCCTGCACGCACCCTGCCCACACCCTGCCCTCACCCTGCCCTCACCCTGCCCACACCCTGCCCTCACCCTGCCCACACCCTGCCCTCACCCTGCCCACACCCTGCCCTCACCCTGCCCACACCCTGCCCTCACCCTGCCCACACCCTGCCCTCACCCTGCCCACACCCTGCCCTAACCCTCCCAACACCCTGCCCTCACCCTGCCCTCACCCTGCCCTCACCCTGCCCACACCCTGCCCACACCCTGCCCACACCCTTCCCACACCCTGCCCATACCCTGCCCACACCCTGCCCTCACCCTTCCCACACCCTGCCCACACCCTGCCCTCACCCTGCCCTCACCCTGCCCACACCCTGCCCACACCCTGCCCACACCCTGCCCACACCCTACCCACATCCTGCCCTCACCCTGCCCACACCCTGCCCTCACCCTTCCCACACCCTGCCCACACCCTGCCCTCACCCTGCCCACACCCTGCCCTCACCCTGCCCTCACCCTGCCCACACCCTGCCCTCACCCTTCCCACACCCTGCCCACACCCTGCCCTCACCCTGCCCACACCCTGCCCTCACCCTGCCCACACCCTGCCCACACCCTACCCACATCCTGCCCTCACCCTGCCCTCACCCTGCCCACAGCCTGCCCTAACCCTGCCCACACCCTACCCTAACCCTGCCCACACCCTGCCCACACCCTGCCCACACCCTGCCCACACCCTGCACGCACCCTGCCCACACCCTGCCCTCACCCTTCCCACACCCTGCCCACACCCTGCCCACACCCTGCCCACACCCTGCCCTCACCCTGCCCACACCCTGCCCTCACCCTGCCCTAACCCTGCACACACCCTGCCCACACCCTGCCCACACCCTGCCCTCACCCTCCCACACCCTGCCCACACCCTGCCCTCACCCTGCCCATACCCTGCCCTCACCCTGCCCACACCCTGCCCTAACCCTACCCACACCCTGCCCACACCCTGCCCTAACCCTGCCCACACCCTGCCCACACCCTGCCCACATCCTGCCCTCACCCTGCCCACACCCTGCCCTCACCCTGCCCTCACCCTGCCCTCACCCTTCCCACACCCTGCCCACATCCTGCCCTCACCCTGCCCTAACCCTCCCCACACCCTGCCCATACCCTGCCCACACCCTGCCCACACCCTGCCCTAACCCTCCCCACACCCTTCCCACACCCTTCCCACACCCTTCCTGGACCCTTCCCTGGAAAAATAAGGATCCGAGATACGTTGCCTAGGTTCGGGAGAGGAAACTGTCAGCGTACTGTAAACAATGCCAAGTAATGATTTATAGAGGGAATACAAATACTTGATAATATTCATTGCTTATTCCCAATACACAAACCCTATGAACTGCCATTCCCCGACCTGCCCGACTTCCCATCTCATCTGGTGCTAGTCTCTGATTCCGTCCTCCTACGCCAGGTGTCGTTACGATTCTCTAACCATATCACGTGGTCTTCGGGGCGACCTCTGGTGAGCCCGCCTGGAAGCCCCACCTTGACCCAAATTAAGGCTTGGCCAATGAGAGGCACGCACCCGGCGGCGCGGCCTGTGAGGACCGACCCCTCTGCCCTGTGACCCCGGGTCAGGCCTCGACAAGCCGGCCGCGCGCTGTGCATAGCTACACCAGCTACCAGGCCAAATACCCCCACCAGCTACCAGGCCATATACCCCCACCAGCTACCAGGCCAAATAACCCCATCAGCCACCAGGCCAAATACCCCCACCAGGCCAAATACCCCCACCTGGTACCAGGCCACATACCCCCACCAGACACCAGGCCAAATACCCCCACCTGGTACCAGGCCACATACCCCTACCAGGCACCAGGCCAAATACCCCCACCTGGTACCAGGCCACATACCCCCACCATGCACCAGGCCACATACCCCCACCTGGTACCAGGCCACATACCCCCACCAGACACCAGGCCAAATACCCCCACCTGTACCAGGCCACATACCCCCACCAGGCACCAGGCCAAATACCCCCACCAGGCACCAGGCCAAATACCCCCACCAGGCACCAGGCCAAATACCCCCACCAGCCACCAGGCCAAATACCCCCACCAGCCATCAGGCCAAATACCCCCACCTGGTACCAGGACACATACCCCCACCAGCCACCAGGCCAAATACACCCACCAGGCACCAGGCCACATACCCCCACCAGGCACCAGGCCAATTATCTCCACCAGGCACCAGGCCAAATACCCCCACCAGGCACCAGGCCACATACCCCCACCAGGCACCAGGCCAATTATCTCCACCAGGCACCAGGTCACATACCCCCACCAGGCACCAGGCCAAATACACCCACCAGGCCAAATACACCCACCAGGCCAAATACACCCACCAGGCACCAGGCCATGCACTCCAACCACCAGGCACAATACCCCCACCAGGCACCAGGCCAAATAGCCCCACCTGGTACCAGGCCACACACCCCCACCAGGCACCAGGCCAAATAACCCCACCTGGCACCAAAAGAAGTTGGCCTCCAGGAAATGCACCAGAACATGTTATTCAGTGACATAGTCTTTTAATTGATCACTGTGAATAGTGTTTTTCAGCCTAGGCCACATCGGGATGGACCAGGGAGGCCTTTAATGGGGGTTGGTGTTGAAGTGCAGGTTCAGAGTCATGGCTTGGAAGCATGTCATGGTTTGCGGTCATGTCATGGTTTGGGGTCATGCTATGGTATAGAGTTATGCCATGGTTCAGAGTGATGCTATCGTTTAGAGTCATGTCATATATATGACTTAGTCATACACATGACCTATTGTCATGAAAACAGCTGAAGTCATGCAGCAACATGGCTCACAATCATGCAGTTTCATGGTCAATGTTTTTATATACCCTCGTTTGTTCATATGGAATATATATATATATATATATATATATATATATATATATATATATATATATATATATATATATATATACATACATGTGTATGTAAGTATATATATGCGTATGTGTGTAGTTCTATGGGTCTCTGAGTAACAGTGGTATAATGAGAAAAGATAAAAAGAAACGAGTTGTGTAATGGGAGTTAACATCTATTGTGGTCCACGCCTATTCTCAGTGTTGTATCGAGGCCTGCTCCACCCTCACGTCTATAATTACACTCAGCCCAGCGGCCGCCACCGGAAGTACCTCCTCCAGTGCCCGTATGTCCGCCAGGGGACGCCCTCGGCTGTCGAGATGAATTCAATCTCCATTGAAACCAGCGCCGTTCGGCGGCCAATTGATGAATCTGTTTGTACCGACCCCACCCGGCCACCACCAGCGCGCCGTGCCTGCCGCTACCAGCAGCAGCGCGCAAGCGGCCTTGGAGTCGTACGCATTCATCATGGCGGCCCGCTGTTGCCCCGCCACTCCATCATGGTGGTCATGACAACCCGGTGGTACCAGCGGGTCAGGCGACAGGCTTGTTGCGTGGAGGGACGCTGGAGGGACGCTGTCATAGATTTTCATTTGGCGCGAAGCCGTGACGTATTCAATATGGCCGTCCGGTCACTTCCGTTTCCTTAGCTGACATACATATCAGGAAACGGGGAACTTGTGGTAGCGCCTCGCCACGTGTCTCCTACTGGCATGTTACATGTGTGGTGCATTGACAACCTCACAGAAGAACACATGATGGAAGGTACCAATTAGGAGAAGAATATTGTGCACATGTAAATTAAAATCCATCACCCAGGCCATTTAATCGAGTCTTCTTTGTAGATATCAAGAACTGATGGAAGACTGAATGGGATTAAAATATTCATAAAGAACTGGATGGTTTTAGGGGGAAGGCGGGGACAGTAGGTCAGTGTTGGTACAGGCGGGGCTGGTAGCTGATACTGTGTGTATGCGGGCTTGTGGGTTGACCACTATGTTCACTGTATGTTCTCATTAGTGTATTTTCTCAGTAAACGAAATTGTTATAGATATGACCAAGGAGAACTTGGTTTAAGAAGGGTTGTTGCGCTCTCAGCGCTCATTGCTCAGAACAAAGTTTTTTGTGCCTTCCTAAAAAGATTTACATACTCACCTATCAAGGTACTATGTATATACAGATCAGATCCAATGTGTATATATTTACACATTTTCCAAGGTGATATTTATGAAGAGATGCGATGATATGAATTGAGATATATGCACAGTATCTGTCATCGGGTTTTCAGCCCTAAGGTCATCAATACTCGTCATACAATACTCTACCTTTCAGGTTTACGAACTTCTCATACACGTATGAATAGATTACCTCATACTATGTATATCATTAAGTATTTGTCGTAAAACATTAGTAAATCTCTTAGTAAATAGAAATGTCATCTTCTCAGATTTCAGCCTCATCTCTTCATTCCACCAGCCAAGGGGGCGCCGAGACCCGATCATCCTGCTCTTATCTGGTCTAAAGATATCTCCGTGCTCTACTTTCAGGTCGTTGTGAGGAGGGAGCTCAGCAACCTCACTGTCCAACTGACCAAGGGTCAGCAGTTGGTGGCCACGCCCTCCGACACCATCCGCTTCCTAGTTTCCATGGTGACTACAGCTCGCGAGACGACGCGCCTCGAGGTGGACTTCGGGGACGAGCGGATAAACGAGTACCTCATTGTGGAGCGGAGCGGCAGGTATCTCGGCCTGCCCCAAGGAGAGACCCAGGACATAACCCTGCAGGCCGACTATGGCGAAGGCTGCCTGCTGCAACTCGCCATCGACCATGTATATGACAAGCCAGGCTTTTACGATGTCACCGTACGCGCGCATAATAACAACAGTGACGTAACAGCAGGACTGCAGGAGACGCTGGCCATCCAGCGGAGGGTCTCGGGGATGCGCGTTCACGGCCGACGTGAGGGGGCCTTAGTAGGGGTGAACTACACATACCTGGTGGAGTTGACGTCCGGGGGGGAAGAGGGCGTGACCTACACATGGAAGGTGTTTGCTCCTGACGGTGACGAGTTGGTGATGGAGACGATGACATCAGCCCGGCTCCATGTTGTCTTCCCATCACGAGGCACATACAGGATGCAAGTGCGTGCTGCCAACCTCATCAATGCTGATGAGGTCAACTTCGCCATGCGTGTTCATGAACCCATCGGTGATGTTAGCATTCAGCTGGTATCAGATGCCAGTACACCAGTCATCATAACTACCTGTGACCAGCTTGGCTTCATTGCCAGTGTTGAATCTGGAAGTGATATAGAGTTTGAGTGGGAGTTTGGTGATGCGGATGATGCTGAATCTATTACGAATATCTTCATCGTTGACAATAGCACATCTGCAGCCAACCACACATTCTGTCGTAGTGGCACGTTTCACGTACACATACTGGCATCTAATGGCTATGATAAAAAGTCAGCCATCTTGTCAACACCCATCATTGTACAGGACCCTGTGGAGGGTCTACATGTGACGTCAGACGCACCCACACTCAGAGGTGAGGTGACGCGCGTGACGGGCACAGTAACGGAAGGAAGTGACGTCATCTTTGTCTTGCACCATAACGGAACGCGTCTCACACGGAACGGAACACGCGCAGGGTCTGATGGGATGCTGCGTGCACAGTGGGCCTTGACCTTGGCGACAGGCGTCAAGGAGCTGCGCGTTGTCGCCTACAACGGCATCTCTGAAGAAGAGCAGACGACATTCGTGGAGGTGCAGGAAGGCGTGGATACAGTCAGCATCATCACCAAGGTCAACCTCGTCCGCGGCGAGAAGGTCGTCTTCATAGCCCTCCAAGAAAGTAAGTGACCGATTGCCTTACTGTGTTTGTAAGAAAGTAGCTAATTGTAAAAGGTCACTGCGAAAGATGCTAAACTACTGACCATACATTGTATGAATCATCCTGCTAAACTGGCTGGACTATAGTGACTCTTTCACTTTTATCATTAAAGTATTTTCGTACATCTAATAACAGTTAATGTATACTTCAAAGAGTGGTCAGTTACAGATAATTTGTCTACTTCAAAACTACTTGGCCCTTTTCACATTTCGCGCTGCAGGTTGGATGTTCTTCCTTGGTCTCACCCCGATATGTTTTTTCCCAATACACTTGGGAACTTGTTTCCAATGCCCATTGAGTAATTAGAAAAAATACTCAATGGGGGATTATGGCACAAATGTTAGCTAATTAGTCAATGTGAAGGGATAGATAAATTCAGAGACCTATTCAGAGCTCGAGCCCATCTCATATAATTCAAGCGGCGTCGTCTTGTAAATTGCTACAATTTTCCAAATCGATGGGATATGGGCGCTGACCGTATTGAAGCTTTCACAAGTGCCCTGTATAATCTGCCATCTTATAAGGTATCATCGTGTTACACTGTTATAACCTTTACCACACATCGTGTATCTGCACGAATCCCAATCTCACTCTCACCTTTGAACACATGAACACCTTCATGGCGGGGGCAGATTGAGTTCCTTAACTAAAGGTGTTCCAGAACCTACGATTCTGTAAGCTGGACACGTTTTAAAGCCATCTATTCGAAAACGTTGTTCAAGCATCTCGACCTTGTTGTCGGACCCCTTGTAATAGTGTCTTTATTTCCTCAAACCTTGCACCTTGTATACATTATTCTGTACATTGTGTTCCTCGTTCACGTCCCAATGAAAGGGAGTATGAACAGAGGCAGAATCTACAGAGATAAGGAAAGGCTGCAGAAATAGGCCTCACCGCTGTGATTGATAGAATTGAGGACGCGCCCATAGCAATGGCAAGAACGCTTAACGGACACGCTGATTGGTTATTGTGGCCGGATTGCAGCCAATAAGAAATTACGTAACAGGGCCCGATTAGATTGTGGCGGGGATGAAAGAATGCTTGTCATTGGAGGCGTCATATTGGTGGCGTGCAATGGATTGGTTCGCAGATAGAAGTTGATTTGATGTATGGGGTTATATCTGGAGCGACAAGAGGGGGCTGGCAAGGGGGTGTGGCTCCTGGAAGTGGCGCCTCTTTGTGATACGTTTAATACTCGTGACGCTTGTAATTTTCATGACGCTTGTAGCACCCGTGACGCTTGTAATTCCTGTGATGCTTTTAACTCTCGTGATGCTCTTAACACCTGTGATGCTTGTAACATGCATGACGCTTGTAACACTCATTACCCTTGTAACGCTTGTGAAATTTGTAGCTCATTGTGATTGTAACATTCGTGACACTTATATTTCTTGTGGTGCTTATAAAACTTGTGACACTTGTCATACTGGTGATGCTTTTGACACTCGTGACACATGTAACTCATTATGATTGTAACATTTATGGTGCTTGTAATTCATATGCCTGTGATGCTTGTAACTCATTGTGATTGTAACACTGCTGACGCTTATAATTATTGTGATGTATGTTATACTCATGATTCTTGTAATCCTATAGACGGTTGTAACAGTCATGATGCTTATACCACTTGTGACATTTAAAATACTCATGACACTTGTAGCTCTTGTGACGCTTGTAACTAACAACAATTGTAACACTTGTGACACTTTTGATACTCGGGGTGACTCATGACGCTTCTAACTCTTATGCCGCTTGTAACATTTAAGATAGATGGTTAATCACAAGAGTAAGATATCTTATTAATGAGGATACAATCAATCGTTGACCTCAGGAACGTACTCTTACAAATATAAATTCAATTTCAAAATATAAAATTTCGAATATATATTCTTAATCAGAGAAATCCCTGTCCCACTATCCCTGCCTGCCCTACTTTCCTGCCTCACTTACCTTGCCTGTCTACTTACCCTGCCTGCCCACTGCCCTCTCCTGGCCCCTGCCCTCCCCTCCCTCAGGTGTCCCTGTACCCCGCTCCCCGCCCCCCCCTGTACCCCGCTCCCCACCCCCCCCCCCTGAGGTAACCCTGTACCCCGCTCCCCCGCTCCCTGAGCTGTCCCTGTACCCCGCTCCCCGCCCTCCCTGAGGTGACCCTGTACCCCGCTCCCTGCCCTCCCTGAGCTGTCCCTGTACCCCGCTCCCCGCCCTCCCTGAGGTGACCCTGTACCCCGCTCCCTGCCCTCCCTGAGGTGACCCTGTACCCCACTCCCCGCCCCCCCCTGAGGTGACCCTGTACCCCGCTCCCCGCCCCCCTGTACCCCGCTCCCCGCCCTCCCTGAGGTGACCCTGTACCCCGCTCCCTGCCCTCCCTGAGGTGACCCTGTACCCCGCTCCCCACCCCTCCCTTAGGTGACCCTGTACCCCGCTCCCTGCCCTCCCTGAGGTGTCCTGTACCCCGCTCTCCGCCCTCCCTGAGGTGACCCTGTACCCCGCTCCCCGCCCCCCCTGTACCCCGCTCCCCACCCCCCCCCTGAGGTAACCCTGTACCCCGCTCCCCCGCTCCCTGAGCTGTCCCTGTACCCCGCTCCCCGCCCTCCCTGAGGTGACCCTGTACCCCGCTCCCTGCCCTCCCTGAGGTGACCCTGTACCCCGCTCCCCGCCCCCCCTGAGGTCACCCTGTACCCCGCTCCCCGCCCCCCCCCTGAGGTGACCCTGAACCCCGCTCCTTGCCCTCCTCCTGAGGTGTCCCTGTACCCCGCTCCCTGCCCCCCTGTACCCCGCTCCCCCCCTCCCTGAGGTGACCCTGTACCCCGCTCCCTGCCCTCCCTGAGGTGACCCTGTACCCCGCTCCCTGCCCCCCTGAGGTAACCCTGTATCCCGCTCCCTCCCCTCCATCAGGTCACCCTGTACCCGCTCCCTGCCCTCCTGTACCCCGCTCCCCGCCCCCCTATCACACCGACCACTTTCTCCGCTGGCCGATAGGCGGCGTACGGGGGCCGCCTATCTCTCGCCCACAATTTAACTTGTGTGGCAGACAGAGGGGCTCTTGTGGTGGCTAAGATAAGGAGAAAGCGGACATGAAAGAAGAGGCTGCTGTCTGCTACTCTACGTTATGAGGGCCGTGATAATAGCTCTGGGGCTGGCAACAAGTCGCATCTCCACCCGCCCTCCAGTTACTCCACCTCCCGTCCTGTTCGTGCTATCTGCCAGCAGCATGGGGCGTCGTCACGGGGTGGCGTGTAGTAATATCCCGTGAGCATGGGGCCTGCTCCACGTTTGCAGTAAATTTGCGTAATTGTTGCTCCAGATTCTTAGTGGGTCACGTCATGACTATGTCACCATCTATATTCAATCAAAAATCTAATGAACCTTTCACTAATGTCTCACTGAAAATGTGGTATTGTAAAAAGTAGCGACGCATGAAAATACCACACGACCCAATCCGATATTACTAGAACAACGCTTTTCCCACATTTCTTGGAGAACCACCCCCCGAGGCGCTTTATCCTGTGACCATATTGGCTGACATCGAGAAGGCCCGAGGAAAGGTCATGCTGGCCTTAGTGAAGTCTGACCAGGTCCCTCTCTTCTGGACCTCCCGTCGGCCAATTGTCGCCGACTCCTCAGAGGTCTGAAAACACAGCCAGCCAAAGGCCAGACCCCTCTCTAGGTGGGCATGCATAATGCTAATGTTAATTCAGCCGATATGTTTTCTATGTTTTTATCTGACTTCAACTGACATCCCTGATCAGTATTGATTCTAACTGCAGCATGATGCCTCCAGACAGTCCAATTAGAACTGCAACATGATGCCTCCAGGCAGTCCAATTAGAACTGCAGCATGATGCCTCCAGGCAGTCTAATTAGAACTGCAGCATGATGCCTCCAGACAGTCCCATTAGAACTGCAGCATGATGCCTCCAGGCAGTCCAATTAGAACTGCAGCATGATGCCTCCAGGCAGTCTAATTAGAACTGCAGCATGATGCCTCCAGGCAGTCCAATTAGAACTGCAGCATGATGCCTCTGAGCATCATCAGTGTGAGTCTAGAAAGGTGTCCCTGTATTTAACGTTTACAAAATGCACAGTAATACGACCACCCACTAATATAACCACCTCGCCGTACCACCTCTATTTTGAAGCCCAGTGTTATAGAAATTAGCAACAAGTACGCACTTGAAGATGGACATTTATTTGTTAGGTGGATGAGGTTACAGCTGGAGTGATTGTAGATTCCCTGGCCATATAGATAATAGGACAGATAGAGGGATATTCTGAGCGACCTCAACCTCTCTCTCTCTCAGGACATCCGCACAGTGACTTATGTACATAAGTTTTAAAATAATAAGATAAAATGTATATACCTTACTGGTACATACTCACATACCGCGTTTCTTTTGATAAAAATATTCCACGAGCTCGCAGGTATGTGAGTATGTACCAGTAAGGTAATACATTTTTATTTTATTATATACCTTCAAGTATAAGTATTTGATGAATTACATAAGGAAATCTGCTGTCCAAGCTGGATTCAAAGTGTGCTGGTATATCTGTTGACATCTTAGTGAAAGTCAAGCACAGAATATGCTCTAAGCACAATTTTTACTCTTTTTTTCCCTTCAACTCCTGTGATCCTTTGCACACATAAATTAGCGGAGTGCTGCAAGTCACTGCCAGCATTTCATAAGTAGGTCAATGCAATTTTTTTCAGCCAATCAGAATTTGTATTCAAAGTAGGGTGGTACGTCATTTTATACCACATACTGTGCCGGTATATATTTAATACCAATACCCTAGCAGAGGTTGGTATTTGTGTAACATACTGGCACAGGTATATAATAAATGACAATACAAAATAAACTAATGTCAAACTTTCAGATTATAATAGATATAATCATATAAAATGTTTCAATAAAAACTGACACTAGTACCACTACCTCACCAGGAGTCTCTAAGCTGTTTGTATGGTAAGATAAAGTGAAACTATTTTGAATTCAGTCTCTTATGATTTTCTGTCTAGTCTACACTTTTGTCCACTTTGAAGCAAGAGAATGTGATATCTGCTCTATTGGTTCATAGCCAAACCAACAGGATTGGCTGAGGGGAAAAGACTCACAGCCTCAGCCTCTTGGAATATGTGAAAAACGAATCCCACAGCGCAGTGCATTTTTTTATTCAGGTAAATTCGCATACAGGTCTACCGCCTCCCTTGAACAAAAATAGGCTATTACTTGTTAGGTGCATTCATCTATTATTACATACTTTCCTATGTAGGTCAGGCTTCCAGGTCTAATATGTGAGCACAGATGCCAAGCTTTCAGGCCTCCGGCCTCTCGAAGTGATCGCATGCTGGTGGCTCAAGGCCCATTGCTGCAGGCTGTAACTTGATTTCACCGGTATTTCTGTTGAGTGCCCTTTTTGGCGGTATCAAGAGGTCATCTGGAAATCAGGCCCTTTACTGAGCCCCACCTTAGTCACGTGGTACGTCAGGTGGTCGGTGATGTGGCACTGACGTATGACGTCGTGTGATGACGTCACGGCGATAAGTGCCCCGCGCGCCCTCTGACGTCAATCCCCGGCGTCGCTCCCGGCATGCCCCGCGCGGCTCGCTGTTTGTTGTGGATATCAAGAATCCAGGTCGCGCATGCGCGCTGCGTATCCATCTGGCAGAAACCAACCAATCAGCGCCAAGCAGCTTTAGGGTCACGTGGTAGGGAGGTGATAGTGGACCTACCCCGCAGCAAATACTCCCGACGCATGCGACTGGCTTTGGGGTTCTTTTTGGTCGACCTCGAGAAAATATGCTGTGGGCATGCGATTGGTTGATGTCTCGGTGGCGACCTGCGAGTGGGGGATGTGGTGATGGCAGCTTGTTATCTGGCCGCCTATTGGCTGAGAGCAGTGACCGCGGAGGTGTAACTACTGATTACGCGAGGTCTACGGCGTAGTGGGGTCTATTTTATACTTATCATCCACCCAATAAGGACATGTCATGATAAACGTGTAGAGTCTAGAGAGTGAGGAGAGGAGAATACCAACAGTCGTAATCTCCGGGGAAAAAAGAGTCCCTCGCGTGCAAAGCAGTGCGTGAGAAGATAGGCGGCCATTTAGACTTTTCTTTGATGACTTAAATTTGCAATTCTGTATAATAAATACAATATCTAATACCACTGTGTGTATTCTCCTCGTAGTTGACACAATATCCTCGCTCGCTCTCAGATATTACTACGCGGAGGATACAAAGGGTGGTATTAGGATGAGTGTGATATTGTGTACTCTACTCCTGACTTCAGGTATTAACCTTAGACGCAGGACTTTCCCACACTAGGGAAACAGAATGAGCGATCACCAAGTGTCACGAATAGATTCTCACTTTAACGATGAGACAATCCGCCAGAGTAATTATCATTAAGTTTTGATTATGTAAGCCCTCACGGAAGAGACATCTAATGTCGAACACTATTGATCCATTGAAACCAAAAGATTCCATGGCTTCAGATCATTTGGAAATAAATTCTGCATATTGTGGAAGTTTCATGTCTCTTGATAAATTAATTTTCATTTTAAATCTCAAACCATTGATTTTGTATATCTTGGGAAATGATGCCTCAAGGCTTCACCCGCCGCTGATTGGTCAAATTTTGTCCTCTCCTTTGTGTAATTTCCAAAATAATTTTCCACATATATGTATTGGCATCTTACGGCTTACAATGAAATGAAAGATCTCTTCCACCTTTACGGAGATCAAATGTCCAAATATCAGTTGGGCACGCCTCAAAGGCGTAGACACACTCGGTCTCTGCTCCTTTCCCAATGTCACAGTGTTAGCACGCAGATGGTGAAGACTTCGTATTTTTGCAGCAAGCTCCAAGTTTATGTGACTACTCTAACGGTCGGCAGTGAATCCACGCTCAATAAACAGTGCTTCGATCTCCCCACGCACACTCGGCTCTACTCTTTGGCCAACAACGATGTGTTTTTCATGTTTTCTCAGTACCTCTGAGGCATGAAATTTTTTCATGAATTTTTTTCATGACTCCAACTGACATTCCAGAAATATATTGACCAGATAAGTAACGAACTCATACTGATGATCATTAATGAGTGGAAATTCTTGTTTTCATTTCTAGGTTATGAAATTATTTTTCTTGTGTAAATTGGGGCTTATTTCCACCAATAAAACAATGGTTCAAACAGCCCTCAGCCTTATTTCATGGCCAACAACTATTATTTTCCATGTTTTCTCAGTCCCCCTGAAGCAGTAATTCCTACATGAAAAATATTTTCAATTTGTTTCTGACCCCAACTGGCATCCCTGCCCTATCACTCAGATTAAGTCAAAGAACGACAACTGGGATATCTCTGTATCTATCTGAATTCACGAATACAATCAAATCATGTTTTGATTTATATATTGACTAAATAACTAAGGGATAAAAAAATAGAGACTTGATAATAACATAAGAATTGAAAACAGGAGCCCGTGCTTGCATCAGGGACATAGCAGCGATACATACACAATATGGGCTGGTTTCAGATACAAGCGGCAGTATTCTCCAAGAAGTTGACCCCCGGTAATATCCAAGGGTATGCGAGGATACTGCGCAGAGTCAACTCCGAGGAGTATATGACCGTTTTTATCAGAAACCAGTCTATATAGTATCTATTATCCACCTTTGCATACAACATATCGGTATGCGCCGGGTATGTCCATACACGCTCCCTATGTGATATGTATGGGCACCTTGTATTCGGTGGATAATAAACCTCATTACATTACTCAGCCGCCACTCAGGTGAAGCGCAGGGAGCCAGTGTGCGGCGGATTCAGTCATCACTCGGCGCTGACAGATTGAGACTCCCTTTCTCGCCCCTGGACACGCTTTTCGGGGGGCTCTTAGAGGGGCTCACGAGGGGCTCACGCGGGGCTCACTGACAGTTGATTGTGCGGCGCCGACCCGGAATTATTCAGAGGCGCGTGTCGTGTGCGGGGTGGGGAGTTAGTGGCGAGCAGCTCGCGGAGCTCCGCGACGAGCTTCGCGCCGAGCAGCTCGCCGAGCAGCTCGCCAGGCCAGGAGCAGCTCAAGGGCTCAGTCCCCACCAAACGGCGCCGTCCGCGCAGGCCGCAGTGCGGGAGCGTCATTCGTCTTTGGGTGTCAAGATGTCAGCGTACACTATCCGCATTCTCCGGGTTGGATCCCGACCCACCATCCTCGCCGCCACACACACATGCACTCCTAGTCCTGGTATCCGCAGGCGCCATTATCAGCGACACGGGGGGAGGGAGTCAGCGCGGTGGTTAAAACACGAAGGGAGTAATCTGGAGTCCCACCACAGACACCTTTCTCCTTTATCCCCAGCAGTGGTTGACTTACTGCTATATCAAAGACCAGTCCTTCTCATACCATGTCTATGTGGTGTACAGACACCTTTCTCCTTCATCCCCAGCAGTGGGAGACTTACTGCTATATCAAAGGCCAGATGGATTCGATCACTTCCCCTGCCATCTAAAAGCAACGAGATAAAGCTGATCCTTGAGGCTATCTTGAGAAATAAAAAAAATAAAAAAAGCATACCTTGAGGATCCTAGCATAGAGTGCATGAGTTAACATATCGTGACTTCTGAGACTCCTGAGAAAAAGCTAGAATATATTACACCTTTGGTATTTTTCTCCATAGATCTAAAGTTATCCCCAACGCTTTTTTGAGTAGCTTAATACATTCCTGACAGGTTTTTATTAATAATTAGAATTCAAGTTCAAGATTACCTGACAAAAACACCTATAACAAAAGAAGATATATATGAAATAACTTCAAGGGAGGAATAAAATATGTAACCATTTTGAGTGGTTTCGAGGCCTAATATGCCATTTGTTTGATTGTTGATTAATCACATTTCTTGCATATCAGTAACCAATTCTCATTAGTCCTTTTCCATAATATCTGATATATGTATAACTATAGGGCAGAGAGTGATTGCTAGTTCCGCCATCATCTGCTACTTTTGGGACAACCACTATTTTCTGCTGTCATAATCTAAAGATAATCGCGACGAGGCTAAAACCCTTTTATGGCAAACCCAAATGAATATTCCAAATTAAAATCTATTGATAACTGGACCCGCCACCTGGTGTTTTGTTTAGCGTCAGGGGCAAGATGACCACCTCCATAACCAAATAGGGATGTGCCCTATATACATCATTAAAGCTTAAAGTGATTTCAGTATCTTATAAAGCTGAATGTATATTTGTTTGTTCAATCACAGACCATACGTCGGTCTGTGGTTCTAAAGTCTCAGTATCACTGAAAGTAAGAAGAAACGCACTGCAGTTCCCCCTTTCCAGACGTCTGACTATTTGTTATGTTACGGACACGGTCCTACACAGTAGCGACTTGTTTAGAGCCCAGCTGGGCTGTGCTGAGGTTACAAATGAGCTTTATAGAAATAAATATTCCTGCCACCGCGACACACCACCACAACCTGCTTACCGAGCGCGGAAAGCACGCTCAGATACGCTGCCTAAAGGTTAGAAAGGTTATGTATTATCCACCTAATACAAAGTGTCCATAGAAAACACATGGACAACAGGTATCTACATACCCGGAGCATACAGATATATCCATCTAATACAAAGTGTCCATAGAAAACACATAGGGAGTGTGTATCACCATACCCGGAGCATACAGATATATCCACCTAATACAAAGTGTCCATAGAAAACATATAGGGAGTGTATCACCATACCTGGAGCATACTGATATATCCACCTAATACAAAGTGTCCATAGAAAACACATAGGGAGTGTATCACCATACCCGGAGCATACAGATATATCCACCTAATACAAAGTGTCCATAGAAAACACATAGGGAGTGTATCACCATACCTGGAGCATACTGATATATCCACCTAATACAAAGTGTCCATAGAAAACACATAGGGAGTGTATCACCATCCCCGGAGCATACAGATATATGACCTAATACAAAGTGTCCATAGAAAACACATAGGGAGTGTATCACCATACCTGGAGCATACAGATATATTCAGCTAATACAAAGTGTCCATAGAAAATACATAGGGAGTGTGTATCACCATACCTGGAGCATACAGATATATGACCTAATACAAAGTGTCCATAGAAAACACATAGGGAGTGTATCACCATACCTGGAGCATACTGATATATCCACCTAATACAAAGTGTCCATAGAAAACACATAGGGAGTGTATCACCATACCTGGAGCATACAGATATATCCACCTAATACAAAGTGTCCATAGAAAACACATGGGCAAAGTGTATCTACATACCCGGAGGATACAGATATATCCACCTAGTACAAAGTGTCCATAGAAAGCACATTGGCAGCGTGTATCTACATACCTGGAGCATACAGATATATCCACCTAATACAAAGTGTCCATTGAAAACACATGGGCAGCGTGTATCACCATACCCGGAGCATACAGATATATCCACCTAATAGAAAGTGTCCATAGAAAACACATAGGGAGCATGTATCACCATACCCGGAGCATACAGATATATCCACCTAATAGAAAGTGTCCACAGAAAACACATAGGGAGCATGTATCACCATACCCGGAGCATACAGATATATCCACCTAATACAAAGTGTACACAAGAAACACACAAGGGCAGCGTGTATCCACATACCCGGAGCATACAGACACGTTGTATGCTCCCGGCGACAAAATCCGGAGCATGCAACACGTAGACGTCCAACGTGCTGAAAAACCCATCCCTTCACTATCTGCGTGCAGCCAGCTCTGTGACTTAGTAAAGGCACAGAGGGCCAGTGTCTCTTTGTCTAAAGCCGGGGACACACCGACCGAGACACGCAACATTTTCCGGAATCGCCCAAAAAATGGCGTGTATGTGAAATATGATTTCATAGCAATATCACCCACCGATAGGTTAGCGTCTCAGATATACAATAATGAGATGAAATATGAAATGATAGCTCACATACACGCCACTTGTGCATGCGATCGCGGAAATCGCTGCCTTTCTCGCTTTGTGTGTCCCCGGCATAAGAGATGTGCCCAGCTGACCAAAACCAATCACCTCAGACCAAAGTACCTCACTGACCCACTGGTGCTTGACATACTTGGATCATACAAAGGCAGTTGTAGAAGTAGCTGGTTGCCAAGTGGAAGATGCCAGGAACACACCAAGCGAGAAACGGGAGCGATCTCAGGAATCGCCAACACAAAATGCCATGTATGTGAGATATTATTCGATAGTAATATTTCCCACCAATAGTTTAGAGGCCCCGAGGCAATATTCAGGTGAAATATGAATTTTTTTTTTTTTTTTTTTTCTTTTCGTAATTTTTTCGTTCCAATGGGTCTGTCCGTAGGATACGAAATATGAAATAATAGCTCACAAACACGCCATTCTCTGTTGGCAATTCGGGAAATCGCTGTATTTCTCTCTTGTATTTCTTTCGGTCCCAGCTGACCGTAACCAATCACTTCAGACTGAAATATCTCATTGACCCACTGGTGCTTTGACATATTTCGATCCAACAAAAACATTTGTAGCAATGTCTGGTTGCCAAGTAGGTTACCACAAGTGACCCCGAGACTGGATACAACCCAATCCTTTTAGGTTTTGCTCTTTATAATTCCACCTCATTCATCAATGATAAACATACCATTTGTTCCTAGTTCTACTACCAAGCCCTCAGCCCCACCACCACCCACCACCATGGTCTCAGAGCGACTGGCGTGCGGATCACGAACCACTGTGTTTCCTGCTTGCCTGTCATCATCATCTCATAGATTTAATCTCGTCACGATATGACCCTGGCAGCTGCTTCAGCCCGAAAATACCAACCACAATGTTTGATATGGGGCGTGTTTGTCAGCGTTACGCTTTTAAAATGTAAAGTGTGTGGTGCCCTATTGAAGCATTCCAAACACCCGTCGCTTCCACCCTCAACCCACACCCACCCACACACTCCCCATTCATTCCCGGTCACACGCCTGTTGCTGGCGGTGGGGACCAGTGTAGTCACAAGCCTGAGAACCTGTGTTCATGAATAAAAAGCAGGCTAATAGGAGGCGTCCAGGGTGCTTACACGCCTCAAGCCTGTGTTTAGGCCCAACAACCAGAACTGGTAGGCAGAAGAAAAGGCTGCTACCTTATCTCCTTATTGTATTGAGAGCTCGGCATGGTGCGGGAGCCTCAGATAAAAAGCGGCCCGTCCTACACGAGCCCCCCCGCTCCCCCGCTCGCGGCCCTATCTGGTTGCCCCAGCTGGGACCCCTGATTCTGCCGTCCGCAGCGCCCCCAAGTGTCGTTAGGGGCAGTTAATGGCTCCGAGGGAAGCGTCCCAACTACAGCCCCGCATGCGCAATGAGAGAGACAGGTTAGAGCCGAGATATGCATGGAGAGTGTAAGGGGTTATAGGGAAGATATGGATGGAGAGTGTAAGGGGTTAGAGGGAAGATATAGGTGGAGAGTGTAAGGGGTTAGAGGGAAGATATGGATGGAGAGTGTGAGGGGTTAGAGAGAAGATATAGGTGGAGAGTGTGAGGGGTTAGAGGGAAAACGTGAGTGGAGATGTGTAGGGTTAGAGGGAAGATATGGGTGGAGAGTGTAAGGGGTTAGAGGGAAGATATAGGTGGAGAGTGTAAGGGGTTAGAGGGAAAATATGGATGGAGAGTGTGAGGGGGTAGAGGGAAGATATAGGTGGAGAGTGTAAGGGGTTAGAGTGAAGATATGGATGGAGAGTGTGAGGGGGTAGAAGAACATATAGGTGGAGAGTGTGAGGGGTTAGAGAGAAGATATAGGTGGAGAGTGTGAGGGGTTAGAGGGAAAACGTGAGTGGAGATGTATAGGGTTAGAGGGAAGATATGGGTGGAGAGTGTAAGGGGTTAGAGGGAAGCTATAGGTGGAGAGTGTAAGGGGTTGGAGGGAAGATATAGGTGGAGAGTGTAAGGGGTTAGAGGGAATATATAGGTGGAGAGTGTAAGGGGTTAGAGGGAAAATGCGAGTGGAGATGTATAGGGTTAGAGGGAAGATATGGGTGGGGAGAGGAAGGGGTTAATATTGGACGTTAAACTACCCAAACAAACAAAAAAGGGGTTAGAGGGAGGATATGGATGGAAAGTGTGGGGGATGAGGGGAGGAAACAAAAGGAGAATGTAAAGGACGAGTGGAAGAAATGGCAGGAGAAGTATTAGGAGGAGAAATTGCATATAGTTCATAACTTGGTAGCAAACACTCCAACTACAAATGTGGCTGGGGAAAACAACTCTCTTTAATGACAAGCAAATAAAGAGCTCTCAGGTTAATAATTTCTCAAAAACAAATAAATCAACTGCAGTATTTCATCTAAGACCGCTGGAAAAGGTCACTCAGAGGCCATATAGGATATCAATAAAATTCCTCTTAAAATACCATTCTTGAAGGAGTGATTAATTAAGAATTATTTATCTAGGTTTGCTACAGGTAGTTAAAGTTATTTAGTGTCTTTTAAGAACATCCATTATTAGATTTTTGCTCTGCAGGCGGGTTGTATTTTCCACCGACTGTAGACATGATAATTGGCTTGTTTGAGGATCACACCGTCGACAAAACACCAGCTGCCAGTCTCCACCCACCTCCCCGACTAACTTCTACACACTGATTAATGTAAACTTAGACTCGGCCGAACATTTCTTCATCTGAAGAATACTCCTTTTACGCTGCCTAGGATAGGGAAAGGTTATATAGACTTTCTACGTGCTGCAAAAACCATCCGTTCACTATCTGCATGTCAATACTGTGATATTGGGAAAGGTGCAGAGGGCCAGTGTCTCGTTGTCTTTGTAGTGTACCCAGCTGACCATGACCAATCACTAGAGACCAACGCTGGTGCTTGATTTATTTGGATCCTAGAAAGGCAGTTGTAGAAGCAGCAGGTTGGCTGGGTTCCTGGGACCTGTTTCACTAGTCTCGTGACATGTCTGTGACACCATACAGACATTGGGGTTGTCTAGTTTCGTGACAACACAAGTAGCTGCCCTTAGGAAAAGACAGACCCCAAACATAAGAATTAAACAAATCTACACATCATGGACCTGTTTCACTAGTTTTGTGACAAAAATGTTAGACACACATGAAAAGCGGCACCAACAGTGCAAGCAAGAACGAACAAAACCAAGTCTAATGTCTAGTTCTTATGAAACTGGACACACCATCTAGACGCCATCTAGACATGTCACGAAACTAGTGAAACAGGTCCCATGTGGGTTACAGAAAATGACCCATGGACTGGACAAAGCCCAAGCTATAAATTCCATGCTCATTGATCCATGATAAAAATACCCTGTGTTCCTAGTGTGTCATGTCTCAGGTCTATGATACCTCGACCTGCTCATACTCTCCCATCCTCTTGTGGCCAACAAATATGTTGGATCGGTAACTTTCTTTTCGGTGATCGCACTTGGTCGACCAGGTTTTATTGTCCCAGTGATAGTCATAAGTCAATACTCACTTGTAGAATGTGACTGACTGCCTTGCCCTGCGACCCAGCCTGGTCACGGTATCCTTTACTCGCAGATGGGTCACTGTTTCAGGGTATCGTACGTCGACACCATTTGCTACCAATTCATTCTGACCCTTGTTGAGAATCTGGGATGAATAGGGTTAAGTATCACAGCGTACGGCACAGTGGGCCGTACACGATTCTTACCATATAGGAAGCAGAGGTCAATAAGCCTGGGAACGGTGTGCACATGAGAATGATAAATGACATTGTACTTTCCGTTGTTTAGGTATGTCGGTGGACATGTGTATAATAAATAACATTGTTCATACCGTTGTGTAGGCATGCCGGCGGAAGTTAATGACAGTATACCCTCCGTTGTCTAGGTATGCCAGTAAACAGTCAATGTCATTATATTTTCCGTTTTTTGGGGTGCCTGCAGACATTTAATGACAGTATACTTTCCATTGTTTAAGTATGCCGGTGGAAGTTAATGACAGTATACTTTTTGTTGTCTAGGTACGCCGGTGGACAGTTAATAACATTGTACTTTCCGTTGTTTAGGTATGCTAGTGGACAGGTGTATAGTTGATGATATTGTACTTTCCGTTGTTTAAGTATGCCGCAGGACAATTAATAACATTGTACTTTCCATTGTCTAGGTATGCCGGTGGAAATTTAATAGCATTGTGCTTTCCGTTGTCTAGGTATGCCGGTGGAAGTTAATGACAATGTACTTTCCGTTGTGTAGGCATGCCGGTGGAAGTTAATGACATTATACTTTCCGTTGTTTATGTATACTGGTGGACAGTTAAAAACATTGTACTTTCCGTTGTGTAGGCATGCCGGTGGACGTTAATGACAATGTACTTTCCGTTGTCTAGGTATGCCGGTGGACGTTAATGACAGTGTACTTTCCGTTGTGTAGGCATGCCGGTGGACGTTAATGACATTATACTTTCCATCGTCTAGGCATGCCGGTAGACAGTTAATAACAGTGTACTTTCCGTTGTGTAGGCATGCCGGTGGACGTTAATGACAATGTACTTTCCGTTGTCTATGTATACCGGTGGACGTTAATGACAATGTACTTTCCGTTGTCTATGTATACCGGTGGACAGTTAATGACAGTGTACTTTCCGTTGTGTAGGCATGCCGGTGCACAGTTAATAACAGTGTACTTTCCGTTGTGTAGGCATGCCGGTGGACGTTAATAACAATGTACTTTCCGTTGTCTAGGCATGCCGGTGGAAGTTAATGACATTATACTTTCCGTTGTGTAGGCATGCCGGTGGACGTTAATGACATTGTACTTTCCGTTGTCTAGGTATGCCGGTGGACGTTAATAACAGTGTACTTTCCGTTGTGTAGGCATTCCGGTGGACGTTAATAACAGTGTACTTTCCGTTGTGTAGGCATGCCGGTGGACAGACCGGACCTGATCTACACCTGGACCGTGGAGGACGAGGTGGTGGCCTACACGCAAGCCCCGGTACTGGAGCGAGTCTTCACGGGCAAAGCGCGCAACATCAAGGTCAGCGTCAAGGTCCACAACAAAGGTCAGTTCTCTCACAACAAAGGTCAGCTATTATATACCTATGGCCATATCACTTACGTATACTGCCCTGTCGTATACTAGCTTGTGTTGTATCTAAGGCCGTACTTCACACTGTGCCGTATGGGGTACAGCCATTCAATTAATGTTAATAATCTCCGAACTCACGAATCGCTGGCGATCAACAAATTTTCCGCCGAAACGAGTGCTTCCAGCTTCTCAGCCAATCAGAATGCATTATTTCTTCATAGCAACGTATAAACCAAATCGTCCGTACACATGCCAACTAGTCTGTCAGGTTATCCCTCTGCTTTCAGCCTCGGGACATATCTGAACAATAATTTTACCAGTACTATTGACATACATGTACATATAGAGTCATCCTGTTTTCGCATGATATGGTAAGAAACTTCTGTGGTATAGATTCAGGAACTATTACAATCATAACCTAAGTATTTAGATTCTAGGCGTCGAATGAATCGAATTCCAACCTCGGAAACAATCAGTGAGTTTCCTATACCCTTGGGTGTGCTTGGAGAGTGATCAATCTCTAAGCGGACCTGAACAACTGTCCGCCCCTTGCTATAATCCCGATCATCCCGCAGCCGGGCAACACACAGGGCACCTTATTTATTCAGGGGTGGCAATTTTCCACTTTTCCATGAAAGGCAATATTTTCATTTCCAATTGATAAAATTATTTTTCTTGTATACAAAAAAATTTAGTATAAATTGAGCCTCATTCCATGGCTTATATTGATATGTTTTCCATGTTTTCCCAGTCTCTCTGGGGCAGCAAATTCCACATAAAAATATTTCCACTTTTTTGCTAACCCCAACTGACTTCCCCGTTTATTTCAAGTGTGTTGTATTTTTCTGTTTTTATTTCTCTTCTCAATTTAGAATCCCGAAAAGTGAACACTTTGTGAGAAGTGACTCAAGTCTGGAGTGTTCGTCGCTCGGGCTTTCTCGGCGTTATTTAAATAAGATGACTGTCCATATACATAATGTTTGTCAATAATCTGATTTTGCATCTTTCTAAGAACTGCATTGTTAGACACATGAAGGTTAAACGCGCATAAGTTAAATAATTGAATTGAGCCAGAAAACCTAGATTATCGCCATGAAAACGAGATAAATGGCTCTACATACTTAATTGGAACTGATCCTACTCGAGCAGTGCTAGACTGTTTGCTATTAACTGACTTATCGTAAGTAATCGAGTGATGTAGGGGGTCAAGTAACTGATTAGTGTGATCTATCAATGCAGTCTCGATGCCAGATGAGGGCAGGCAGGTGCAATGTAGGGTAGAGTGGGAATGTAGGGTAGTGTGGGAATGTAGGGTAGAGTGGGAATGTAGGGGAGTGTGGGAATGTAGGGTAGAGTGGGAATGTAGGGTAGAGTGGGAATGTAGGGTAGAGTGGGAATGTAGGGTAGTGTGGGAATGTAGGGTAGAGTGGGAATGTAGGGGAGTGTGGGAATGTAGGGGAGTGTGGGAATGTAGGGTAGTGTGGGAATGTAGGGTAAAGTGGGAATGTAGGGGAGTGTGGGAATGTAGGGGAGTGTGGGAATGTAGGGGAGTGTGGGAATGTAGGGGAGTGTGGGAATGTAGGGTAGAGTGGGAATGTAGGGTAGAGTGGGAATGTAGGTTACAGTGGGAATGTAGGGTAGTGTGGGAATGTAGGGTAGAGTGGGAATGTAGGGTAGAGTGGGAATGTAGGGTAGAGTGGGATTGTAGGGTAGAGTGGGAATGTAGGGTAGTGTGGGAATGTAGGGTAGAGTGGGAATGTAGGTTACAGTGGGAATGTAGGGTAGTGTGGGAATGTAGGGTAGAGTGGGAATGTAGGGTAGAGTGGGAATGTAGGGTAGAGTGGGATTGTAGGGTAGAGTGGGAATGTAGGGTAGTGTGGGAATGTAGGGTAGAGTGGGAATGTAGGGGAGTGTGGGAATGTAGGGGAGTGTGGGAATGTAGGGTAGTGTGGGAATGTAGGGTAGTGTGGGAATGTAGGGTAGAGTGGGAATGTAGGGGAGTGTGGGAATGTAGGGGAGTGTGGGAATGTAGGGTAGAGTGGGAATGTAGGGGAGTGTGGGAATGTAGGGTAGAGTGGGATTGTAGGGTAGAGTGGGAATGTAGGGTAGTGTAGGAATGTAGGGTAGAGTGGGAATGTAGGGGAGTGTGGGAATGTAGGGGAGTGTGGGAATGTAGGGTAGTGTGGGAATGTAGGGTAGAGTGGGAATGTAGGGGAGTGTGGGAATGTAGGGGAGTGTGGGAATGTAGGGTAGAGTAGGAATGTAGGGTAGAGTGGGAATGTAGGATAGAGTGGGAATATAGGGCAGAGTGAGAATGTAGGATAGAGTGGGAATGTAGGGTGGAGTGGGAATGTAGGGTAGAGTGGGAATGTAGGGTAGAGTGGGAATGTAGGGTAGAATGGGAATGTAGGGTAGAGTGGGAATGTAGGGTAGAGTGGGAATGTAGGGTAGAGTGGAAATGTAGGGTAGTGTGGGAATGTAGGGTAGAGTGGGAATGTAGGGGAGTGTGGGAATGTAGGGTAGAGTGGGAATGTAGGGTAGAGTGGGAATGTAGGATAGAGTGGGAATGTAGGGCAGAGTGAGAATGTAGGATAGAGTGGGAATGTAGGGTAGAGTGGGAATGTAGGGTAGAGTGGGAATGTAGGGTAGAGTGGGAATGTAGGGTAGAGTGGGAATGTAGGGTAGAGTGGGAATGTAGGGTAGAGTGGAAATGTAGGGTAGTGTGGGAATGTAGGGTAGAGTGGGAATGTAGGGGAGTGTGGGAATGTAGGGTAGAGTGGGAATGTAGTGTACAGTGGGAATGTAGGGTAGAGTGGGAATGTAGGGTAGAGTGGGAATGGAGGGTAGAGTGGGAATGTAGGGTAGAGTGGGAATGTAGGGGAGTGTGGGAATGTAGGGTAGAGTGGGAATGTAGGGTAGAGTGGGAATGTAGGGTAGAGTGGGAATGTAGGGTAGTGTGGGAATGTAGGGGAGTGTGGGAATGTAGGGTAGAGGGGGGATGTAGGGTAGTGTGGGAATGTAGGGGAGTGTGGGAATGTAGGGTAGAGGGGGGATGTAGGGTAGACTGGGGATGTAGGGTAGAGTGGGAATGTAGGGGAGTGTGGGAATGTAGGGTAGAGGGGGGATGTAGGGTCGAGTGGGAATGTAGGGTAGAGTGGGAATGTAGGGTAGAGTGGGAATGCAGGGTACAGTGGGATTGTAGGGCAGAGTGGGAATGTAGGGTAGAGTGGGAATGTAGGGGAGTGTGGGAATGTAGGGTAGAGTGGGAATGTAGGGGAGTGTGGGAATGTAGGGGAGTGTGGGAATGTAGGGTAGAGTGGGAATGTAGCGTACAGTGGGAATGTAGGGTAGAGTGGGAATGTAGGGCAGAGTGGGAATGCAGGGTAGAGTGGGAATGTAGGGGAGTGTGGGAATGTAGGGTAGAGGGGGAATGTAGGGTACAGTGGGAATGCAGGGTACAGTGGGAATGTAGGATACAGTGGGAGTGTAGGGTAGAGTGGGAATGTAGGGTAGAGTGGGAATGCAGGGTAGAGTGGGTGAATGTGCGGGTGTGAGGGAGGATGCAGTACAGTTGCACAAGGCTATGCCGATGTTGAGTGATAGCAAGTATAGTGTGTATGTGGGACAATGCAGTCCAGTCTAAATACCTGCACGTCTTTTGTTAACATATAATGCATCACTATTTGTATGTTTCTTTAGATTATGAAGTCAGGCTACTGACGATTGCTATCTAGACTATGACAGTGACATGTTTGTGCTGACAGTTGAGAGTGAGGAGAAGGAGCAGTACTTCCAGCTGCACGACCGGCTCGCCGACATGCGCCTCACGCAGGGCGGCGTCAAGGAGTTCGCGCGCTCCGTCAACTTCACGCTCATCGTGAGTCCACACACTTACCACCCACTTCTACAGCGATATGCCGTTATATTCACATCATCATCCTTATCATTGTTATCATTGTCATTGTTATTTTACTATCATCAATATTCACATTACTGTATATTCATTGTTATTTTTGGTGCGACTGTTATTGTCATTATTATCAGAATTAAAATATAGTGCATGATAATTCTTCATAAACATGTGGGAATTACACTGTTAGGAAACGGGAATCACACTGTTGGGAAACGGGAATCACACTGTTGGGAAACGGGAATCACGCTGTCAGTAAACGGGAATCACACTGTCGGTAAACGGGAATCACGCTGTAGGTAAATGGGAATCACACTGTCGGGAAACGGGAATCACACTGTCGGTAAACGGGAATCACACTGTTAGTAAATGGGAATCACGCTGTCGGTAAACGGGAATCACACTGTCGGTAAACGGGAATCACACTGTCGGTAAACGGGAATCACGCTGTTGGTAAACGGGAATCACACTACTGGTAAATGGGAATCACACTGTTGGTAAATGGGAATCACACTGTCGGTAAACGGGAATCACGCTGTCGGTAAACGGGAATCACACTGTCGGTAAACGGGAATCACGCTGTTGTTAAACGGGAATCACGCTGTTGGTTAACGGGAATCACACTGTCGGTAAACGGGAATCACACTGTTGGTAAACGGGAATCACACTGTTAGGAAACGGGAATCACACTGTCGGTAAACGGGAATCACACTGTCGGTAAACGGGAATCACGCTGTTGTTAAACGGGAATCACACTGTTGGTTAACGGGAATCACACTGTCGGTAAACGGGAATCACACTGTTGGTAAACGGGAATCACACTGTCGGTAAACGGGAATCACACTGTTAGTAAACGGGAATCACACTGTCGGTAAACGGGAATCACACTGTTAGTAAACGGGAATCACACTGTCGGTAAATGGGAATCACACTGTCGGTAAACGGGAATCACACTGTCGGTAAATGTGAATCACGCTGTCGGTAAACGGGAATCACGCTGTTGGTAAATGGGAATCACGCTGTTGGTAAATGGGAATCACGCTGTTGGTAAATGGGAATCACGCTGTTAGTAAATGGGAATCACACTGTTGGTAAATGGGAATCACGCTGTTAGTAAATGGGAATCACACTGTTACTAAACGGGAATCACGCTGTTGGTAAATGGGAATCACACTGTTAGTAAACGGGAATCACACTGTTACTAAACGGGAATCACGCTGTTGGTAAATGGGAATCACGCTGTTGGTAAATGGGAATCACGCTGTTGGTAAATGGGAATCACACTGTTAGTAAATGGGAATCACACTGTTACTAAACGGGAATCACGCTGTTGGTAAATGGGAATCACGCTGTCAGTAAACAGGAATCACGCTGTTGGTAAATGGGAATCACACTGTCGGTAAACGGGAATCACACTGTCGGTAAACGGGAATCACACTGTCGGTAAACGGGAATCACACTGTCGGTAAACGGGAATCACGCTGTTGGTAAATGGGAATCACACTGTCGGTAAACGGGAATCACGCTGTTGGTAAACGGGAATCACGCTGTTGGTAAATGGGAATCACACTGTCGGTAAACGGGAATCACACTGTTAGTAAATGGGAATCACACTGTCGGTAAACGGGAATCACACTGGTAGTAAACGGGAATCACGCTGTTGGTAAACGGGAATCACTGTTAATGATGTGTAATCTGGTGACGCCTGCAGAACCTGCCCCCGGGCTGCGAGAAGCTGGGCATCTACTACCGCCAGGTGGGGCACGAGGTCGTCAGGGAAACGGTGCTCTTCGACGAGCTCCAGGACGTGGTCACGTGGCTGCACAACTACAGCGCCCCTGGCGTGTACGAGGTGGAGGTGACGGCCAAGGGCACGGACGCGTTCAGCACGATCAGCGTGCTGGTGGTCGAGGAGCGCGTGGCCGGCGTGCGGCTACGCGGCCCGCGCGCCGTCCCGCTCTTTGAGTGAGTACTCTACGGAAACAGGGTGACTGTGGCTTTATCTCACCCCTGGAATAAATGTCCATAGGCTTAACACTGGGAACTCGTTCTCCATGCCCCTACAAGTATTGCAGTCCGTTCTCCATGGTCTATAGCCTGTGTGTTATCTATTCTTTTAGTGTATACAGGGGTGAGATAAATACAGAAAGCAACTCGTTTTGGTCAAAGAAGTCATTCTCCAACTCGTTTGAACACTATGTGATATTCACTCGGCTGTCGCCTCGTTCATATCACTATGCATCAAACTCGTGGAGAACGACGACTCTGACCAAAACTTGTTGGTTTCTTCTTTAGTACGTGATAACTACGCGGTAAATTGACGATAAAACGAACCGATGCCGCAGGCAGAGGTTCGTCAATTTTACCAAATATTTATCATAAACAGACACAGTATCCTTGTTTTCGTATTATTATATACTTTAAAATATCCAATTATTAAACTTTCCTTTTGAGCGAATATTACGCCACATACATACCCCGTACGTCACCTAGGTGTCGTAAGGATATAAATACGACATGTGCAGGATATACTACCATAGGTATATAATAATATCAGCAAACGGGCGCACTCTGTCCGTACCAAAGTCTTATATATATTTTGGTTTTTTTTAACAGTGAAAACCTTAGCCGCGTATTCAGATGCAGTACCTCAGAAATACATGGTAACATTATGAAGCAGATATTAGTTGTTGTAATCTCCTCGTAGTTAAAAACGTGATATCCTCGTTGTCACTCGGATATTACCACGAACCAGCTAGTCAGAGATCAGGTCACGCATACCCAGGACGGGTCCCCATTGTGTGCACATTCGTGCCACTTTCCAGGAGGTTGAGCCATGTTTCTGTGTTGATATCTAAGAATCGAAGTATGAGCAATTACTTATTCCGGTTATTTCCGTAAATTGAACACATTATCTACATTACATGTTGCATGTAAACTCATACCTCTTACTGCAGAATGTCGCAGGCGGACACGTGGGAGGCGGACACTGTGAGCGGCTCACACCTGCTCTATGACTGGTCGATAGACGGGAAGCAGGTCGCCATCACGCCCGACAGACAGGTCAGTCGAAATCAGTATTACCATATACCCCAGACGGGTCAGTCAAACTTAGTATTACTATATACCCCAGACAGGTCAAACTTAGTATTACTATATACCCCAGACAGGTCAGTCAAACTTAGTATTACTATATACCCCAGACAGGTCAGTCAAACTTAGTATTACTATATACCCCAGATGGGTCAGTCAAACTTAGTATTACTATATACCCCAGACAGGTCAAACTTAGTATTACTATATACCCCAGACAGGTAAGTCAAACTTAGTATTACTATATACCCCAGACAGGTCAAACTTAGTATTACTATATACCCCAGATGGGTCAGTCAAACTTAGTATTACTATATACCCCAGACAGGTCAAACTTAGTATTTATATAAAACGTCCTGACCATGCTGTACAAGTCACGGACGAGATGGTAATTTACGGTTTGTACGGAACGAGGCATTTATGCCGAGTTCCGTACAAAACGTAAATTATCATCGAGTTCTGTGACTTGTACAAGCATGGTTGGACGTTATATATTTACTATATACCCGAAATTTAAAAAAAAATCATTAATTTAATTTTTAACAACCAATATGTTAATCAACGTGTTTGGCAAGGTGGTCCGTATTTTAGTGTACGGACCAGTGGTCCGTACAGTATTTTTACGTTATATGTCAAAACGGTACGTATTTACAGAAAATACGGCATGGGTATATAGTAATACTATATACCCCAGATGGGTCAGTCAAACTTAGTATTACCATATACCCCAGACGGGTCAGTCAAACTTAGTATTACTATATACCCCAGACAGGTCAAACTTAGTATTACTATATACCCCAGACAGGTAAGTCAAACTTAGTATTACTATATACCCCAGACAGGTCAAACTTAGTATTACTATATACCCCAGACGGGTCAGTCAAACTTAGTATTACTATATACCTCAGACAGGTCAAACTTAGTATTACTATATACCCCAGACGGGTCAGTCAAACATAGTATCACTCTATATACATATATATATATATTTTATTTTAATCGAAGTGTTTATTGGCAGTCCTTTTCATACCATGTCCATGTGGTGTGTGAAGTAAAAGAACGGTCACCTCGGTAAATCTGTAAGGGGTGGATTTGTACTTAAATTCATTTCATATATTCGATCACCCCCCCCCTCCCCCACCCCCTCCAGCGAGTTAAACCAGTGAGAAAAGCGGAACCTTGAGTCAGTCCTTATGTGCCTTCAGGTTCCCCTGGGACGTAAAACAAACCAAACAACCTAAACTTTAACTTCTTATCCCCATTCAAATCACTAAAGCATAAGGGTCTGCAATGCAGTAGATGTCCAGCATATCGTCGAGCTGTCACTGCCCCCCCCCCCCCCCCGACCCGCCTGTCAGGTTGATCTGGCCGTGTGGCTCTGAGGCCTGACGCCTATAATCGTGATAAAAGACGGCCTCGCTGCTTCCCGACAGCGCCCTGACGTCACAGCACCCCGTCCCGGCCTGCACCGCGGCTCGCATGTTTTGGCGCCAAAACCTTTTTGTCGTCTGCCACGAGGTTCTGCCGCGTCTCCGGCGGTTAATGGCGACCGCAACGCGCTGTCATATAAAGAATGGACTTGGCGGAGCGTCTTTTGTCGCTGGCGTTCGCAGATTGGTGAAGAGAAAGACGTCTTCAATTAGAATGGCGGATGAGGTGTGTTTGGGGTACGGCCTTTCGGGAGCCTGTCAGAATCCTCTTCAGTTTAATGCTGAAAGTGCCTCAAATGAACACAGGCCTCAGGCCGAGAGACAGCGATGACAAACGTGTCATAGTCTGCGACTAAGCATTACCCTCTGATGGCAGAAGGTTACGCCCAATGTCAATGTGTGTGTGTCAAGGTCATTTCAAGGCTATTTCCTCGTTTTCGGGTACGGTGGCAGACCGCTGGTTATATAAATGGCGAACCATACCCAATAAAAAAAGGTATTTCTGAGATCATTATTCCCCAGTTAAATCAGCATGAGCCAATCACTGGCCGACCTCCCGCGACCTCAACTGACCTCACTTGACCTCACCTGACCTCACCTGACCTCACTTGACCTCACCTGACCTCACTTGACCTCTCCTGATCTCTGTCGCACTTTTCATGGATCTCCCCTCAAGCCCTGGAACACCTTGGCATGCATGACCCTCGTGGCTGGTAATACTTCCTTACTGTATTTGTATGTCAAAGATATGCAATAGAATTGTCAGTACGGTCATAGGTATACAATATGATATGGACATACAGGATCAGAATCTCTGCTGGGAGTGTGAGACACTACATACAGGTGGCATAGAGGATAATCTTTGCAGGCATCTATTAACCTAATCTACTCATAAGGAATCCACTGATTCCAGGCCTCTAGCTTTATTTACGGCGAAAACTGAGATGAAGTAATCATAATGGAACAAGGGGCAGCCATGGCGGGCCCGTTTCAGCCTTCTTACACGCCGCCACTCGGCGCTGTCGTGGACGGCGGGCGGCGGATGATGAAGGCTGGCAGATAAAGGCACAATTACTGGTCATTAGGACGGAGGGCGAGCGGGGAGCAGTCATTACGGCGGGGCACGGCAGCCGGGGTACGATCGACAAATATCGTCAATATCAGGGACGGGAACAATTAGGGCGACGATAAAGATATGTAGTGAGTGGGAGGGGGGGGGGGGGGGTGAGGCATATGGTTTATTTGATACTACGCACTGCGCGAAAACCACCAGTCTATATATATGTATACACCCGGCGTATATAGGTATGATTTTGCGTATACAAGGTAGTCATATTTTCCGTTGTGTATACGCCCTATCTATAGACGTGTAAAATGGATACCACGAGGGGTTGACGCGTAGTAATACACGAGCGCTAGCGAGTGTATTACGACGTCAACCGCGAGTGGTTTACATAGCCGCCTGTCTACAAAATCATCGCTTGTTGTATTTATTATCCATCTTTTCAAACAAATCAAACCCAGTAATTGCCATATTAACGGAATTATTTTCCCCGTATACCATGGTTTTGAGGCCGTTTACCACAGGTTTAAATCCGTGTACCACAGTTATGGTATCTGACAGGTTTTATACAATGGGTGGTGGTTTACTGAGTCCCCATACATTTTCAATGGGGGCTTTGCATACGATGGATAATAAAGAAGAGGAAACGTGTCAATACATAGTCGATACATGCACTTATGTGATGGCGTATATATGAATAAACTGGTTGTTTTCGCGCAGTGACGATACCAGTTTCCTGTTACTTTTTTTGTTTTCAGGTGTCTTTTTTTTGGTTTGTCATTTTTAAAAGATGTGTATCAGATAATCATCACATTAGAGATGCAGAATGTAGTGTTTCGGATATTTTCCTATATTTGACCCACATAGAAAGGAGAAGTTTTTAATCCATACCCGAAGTATTTCTGGGGCGATCTGCATGTTAAACTAGGAATTTGGAGCTGGAATTACAGAGAATGCGATGGAATCACCAATCAGATAAGGCGCACGACCAGTCCGTGGTGAGAGGTCTACTGGGGATCAGTGTCTATGACACCGGGTGAACATGGGGGTTTATTGATATTTAGTATCCATTTTATACAAAGTACCCATTGATAATGAACTCACCACTACCCATTGTTTAAAAACCGACAGATACCATAACCATGGGATACGGATTCAAATCTGTGGTATAATAACCGCCTCAAAGTAATTATATAGATCACAGATCATTTAACAAACTCCTTACACCGTTACTGAACTGGCCGCCCGTCCGCCCTCTGTGGGTGTGTATATCTACGCCTCGGTGTCGCATCTACGCGGAGACTATACACGCGTAAAGCCGTAGGTGGGCCCCGTGTGACGTAAGAATCCCGCTGAGTACCGCGAACTGGACATCCACTACCTGTTGTCCAGCTGACCTCAGGCCCGCGCTGACCTTCAACCTGCCCGTGACTGGTCGTTTCCGGTGAAGCCAGTCGGAGAAGCCATTCTTCAGACCGGGAAGCCACACGCCTGACCAATCAGCGACCAGCACCGGCTCTGTTTGCACATGCGCAGATTAGCCTTTAATATCCATGGTCTCGGGCCGCTAGTGTCGTGGTGAGGCAGAGAGTGGTGGATACAGTCCCAATATTGACTGGGTTCAGATGCAAACTGCCGTATGCTATGAGGAGTTGACGCGTAGTAATATCTTATCAAATGCGAGGATATTGTGTTGAGTCAACTCAGAGGAGAATACGATCGTTTTTATTTGAAACCAGGCTACATGGTACTTATTATCCACCTTTCATCTTAATTAGTACTTGGTCGTTCGCTATTTATCTGTATGGATGCTTTGTGGCAGCCTGGTGCATACAACACGTGCACTGGATATGTCCATACAGAGTTCCAATAGGTTTACTATGGACACTTTGTTTTAAATGGATAATAGATATACTGCAGATGAAGAAGTCCCCACATGCCTGTTCAGGGTAAAAGTGGACCAGCTTATTCCTCGACCAAACCTACACTCTCACATAGACTTCAGTATTCTGGATTTCGGTGTTATAGATATAAGTATTCTGAAACATTTTGGATATCCAACATTCCGAGATTTTCATTTAAGCTGCCACTGGCCAAACCCCGACCAGACGACGGCCGGGCCCCGGCGGGGACACACGATTTAAACAAAAAAAATTCATGTGATGAATTCAGGCAGAAATGTGTGATGTAAAACCAGTGAGAAAAAGCTGAACCTTGAGATAGCCTAGAAAGGGCCCGTAGTGATCGGCTGGATGTAAATTAAAAAAAAACAAAACAAGAAGCATGTGTCCTGATGGCACGTCTGAACATAGATCACTGTCACATCTGTCCTGTACAAGTGTCCTGCCCGCACGGTCGTGTACAGGGGCCCTCCCACTTCCGCCCACCGCATGGTCACAAGATTCATAGCATTCTCTCTTGCCTAGTGATTCCTGGCTGTATGTAGCTAAACGCGGCTTTCCAAAATCAGCTATAAAAAAATCAAAGGGGCCATCCATGAAATATGTGCACACTGAGGGCGGTGGGTGTGGGGGGGGGGGGGTCAATTTATTTTTTAATTTTGTGTATTTGCGTTCTATTGCGTACAAGATTCGGAGGGGGGTTACCATTTTTTCGGGAATTCTGCGTACATACTTCACGGATGGCCCCAAACTCTGTGCTCTATATGTGTATGTATGATTGTTTGTTTATCTGTTTATATTTCCTTGTCCACAGTTGAGGCACGCCTTCACCTCGCCCGGCCGGTACCAAGTGGCCGTCAACGTCAGTAACAGTCTGGGCTGGCAGGCGGCGCGTCGCACCGTTGATGCCGAGTTCCCGCTGCGACGCGTGCGACTGTGGGCGCGACCCGTGGTGCGCGGGCGACCGCTGGACGTGCTGCTGCGCGTGTGGGGAGGCCCGCTGCGTCACATCCGGCTACGACTCGGCGACGGCACCGAGCTGCGTCTCACCCCCGCCGACCCGCGTCTCAACCAGACGCGCCGTGACGTCAGCACGCATGCGCAGACCGGCCCCACCGTCACCTACAGCGTCCGCCACGTCTACGCGCACGTCGGCGTCTTTACGCTCTCCGTCAACGTCTCCAACCTCGTGACGTCACTGGCTGCGCAGGAGGAGGTGCGCGTGGAGGAGCCCACTTCCGGTCTGCGCGTCACCGCCTCGTGCGGACCAATCGTAGCGCTCGGTACAAACGTTGTCCTGCAGGGCACGGTGGAGACGGGAAGAGACCTGACTTTTGATTGGTTCGTCACGGGAGAACCACTCATTGAGAGCGAGTCGTAAGTGCCACGTATCCTCAGTTTCATTAGCCGCAGTGCTTCTAGTGTGATGGTATCAAACACAATCTAAGGGAGATAAGAAATCTATTATCAAGATAAAAGGTTCACGCGATAAAAATAAACACTTAATAGAGAGAAAAAAAATCTGTTTTTGACCTCTAACGCGTGGTGTTCTCTAACGCGTGGTGTCCCTTAAGCGGGGTTACCCGGAAGCGGGATTTTAGTTTCCCTAGCCTTGGTAGAACCTTCATTCTCCTTCATGCTTTTACCAAGGTAAGTACTCGTATAATAACTCATTAACTGACTGTTAATTGAGACGTTAATCATGCTGTGCCGTGCGTTGTCTGACAGGGACGGTGTCCGCAGCACGGCCCGCCTCCAGCTCGACCAGGTCGGCGTCTACAACGTCACCGTCTTCGCCACCAGCGCGCTCGACTCAGCCGCCTACGTCACTTCCGGCCTGCCCTACCTCATCACAGTCTCCGAGCACATCTCCGGTCTGAGTCTGCGCCCGGAGGGCCGCCAGCCCTGGGCGCGCCTCCGCCCAGCCGGCAGGGGGCGTGGGGAGCGGGCCACGGCCACCTTCACCGCCGCGTACGTATTACAGGGGCGGGGTTACTGTACAGCCAGCAGGGCGGGGTTAGCGTAGAGCCAGCAGGGCGGGGTTACTGTACAGCAAGCAGGGCGGAGTTAATGTACAGCCAGCAGGGCGGGGTTAATGTACAGCAAGCAGGGCGGAGTTAATGTACAGCCAGCAGGGCGGGGTTAATGTACAGCCAGCAGGGCGGGGTTACTGTACAGCAAGCAGGGCGGGGTTACTGTACAGCAAGCAGGGCGGGGTTAGCGTAGAGCCAGCAGGGCGGGGTTACTGTACAGCAAGCAGGGTGGAGTTAATGTACAGCCAGCAGGGCGGGGTTAATGTACAGCCAGCAGGGCGGGGTTAATGTACAGCCAGCAGGGCGGGGCTAATATACAGCCAGCAGGGTGAGGTTAGAGTACAGCCAGCAGGGCGGGGTTAATGTACAGCCAGCAGGGCGGGGTTAATGTACAACCAGCAGGGCGGGTTTAATGTACAGCCAGCAGGGCAGGGTTAGCGTAGAGCCAGCAGGGTGGGTTTACCATACAGCCAGCAGGGCGGGGTTAATGTACAGCCAGCAGGGAAGGGTTAACGTACAGCCAGCAGGGCAGGTTTACCATACAGCCAGCAGGGCGGGGTTAATGTACAGACAGCAGGGCGCGGTTAATGTACAGCCAGCAGGGAAGGGTTAACGTACAGCCAGCAGGGCAGGTTTACCATACAGCCAGCAGGGCGGGGTTAATGTACGGCCAGCAGGGCGGGGTTAATGTACAGCCAGCAGAGTGGGGTTAGAGTACAGCCAGCAGGGCGGGGTTAATGTACAGCCAGCAGGGTGGGGTTAATGTACAGCCAGCAGGGCAGGGTTAATGTACAGCCAGCAGGGAGGGTTTACCATACAGCCAGCAGGGCGGGGTTAATGTACAGCCAGCAGGGCGGGGTTAATGTACAGCCAGCAGAGTGGGGTTAGAGTACAGCCAGCAGGGTGGGGTTAATGTACAGCCAGCAGGGCAGGGTTAATGTACAGCCAGCAGGGCGAGGTTAATGTACAGCCAGCAGGGCGGGGTTAGCGTAGAGCCAGCAGGGCAAGTTTAACATACAGCCAGCAGGGCGGGGTTAATGTACAGCCAGCAGGGCGGGGTTAATGTACAGCCAGCAGGGCGGGGTTAGCGTAGAGCCAGCAGGGCAAGTTTAACATACAGCCAGCAGGGCGGGGTTAATGTACAGCCAGCAGGGCGGGGTTAATGTACAGCCAGCAGGGCGGGGTTAACATACAGCCAGCAGGGCGGGGTTAACGTACAGCCAGCAGGGTGGGGTTAACATACAGCCAGCAGGGTGGGGTTAACGTACAGCCAGCAGGGCGGGGTTAATGTACAGCCAGCAGGGCGGGGTTAATGTACAGCCAGCAGGGCGGGGTTAACGTACAGCCAGCAGGGCGGGGTTAATGTACAGCCAGCAGGGCGGGGTTAACATACAGCCAGCAGGGCGGGGTGAATATACAGCCAGCAGGGCGGGGTTAATGTACAGCCAGCAGGGCGGGGTTAGCGTAGAGCCAGCAGGGCGGGGTTAACGTACAGCCAGCAGGGCGGGGTTAACGTACAGCCAGCAGGGCAGGGTTAACATACAGCCAGCAGGGCAGGGTTAACATACAGCCAGCAGGGCGGGGTTAACGTACAGCCAGCAGGGCGGGTTTACCATACAGCCAGCAGGGCGGGGTGAATGTACAGCCAGCAGGGCGGGGTTAACTTCCTAAATGCTTAGGATATAGGAAGTAGAGGTCAGTAAGAATCAGAAAGATGTACACAGCTGTATGATGAATAAACTCGACTTTGCTGAGAGGCATTGAAGATGATAAAGAAAGCTGTATCGCTCAATACCTCATTGCAATACCGGAAGAATTCAAATTACTTCGTAAATCCAGTTAGGGACGTTTAAATCTCCCATGTCGATGTCCTTTAGTCTCTCTGAAATTCTGGCCGCTGATTGGTCAATCACCTATGATATCATTTTGCATTCACTCTGCCATGACCATGGCATAGTACTTTCCCTTCACCGGGATGATCGTTGAGTATTTCTTGAAATGTTTTTTACCATGGCTGAATTGTAAAGGGGTTAAGTAGACCGCCCACTCCCACCTACATCGTATTTATGACCATATGTCACCCGATGGTGTATGAAGTATCTCATCATGTGACTAGGTACACTTTTTCTATTCTATTGTATCTTATATTATCATATACCATTAGCCATTGACTACGGGGAAATAGTCCTTTGTGCGGGAGACAAAAATATTAGTCCCTGAAAGCAGAAGCTGGTGCATAGCTTTGAAAGTACCCGTGCATTGTAAAACTCCGCATTGGTTTAAATATTTACATTTTTTTGTCTGAAGAAATAAGTTCTCCCTCCACTCACACTGATGGGGGGGGCTTTTGAGAAAGGAAGGGAAAAAGACAATACCTTTTCATCACAGCATTTTGAGGCAAAATAGAAAAAACTCTCTGCTCTCAAGGCATTAAGCCATGGTTAAGATGGAGGAGAACAACACCTGAACTTGTTATTCAATCTAGATACGTTTTTGACATCTCGAACCAAATTCCTTGTGTAATCGTTCGCCTGCCACTGAAATGGTTATACTTGTGTCAAACGGTGCCTACACCTCCCTTCTCTTTCAACTGCCTATTAATTATTGTCAATTATATAATTATATAACTGTGCACGAACTTCTATGAAATAGTGCCCATTGATGGGTATGACGTATAAATAATGTCAATAAATAATGCTTACTGTCAATAAGTATATAAAATTGCGTGTTTTCGTGTTTGAGAGGTCTTGTAATAAGGAAACGTAGTGACTGAGCTCGTAGTGATGCCCTTCTCGTCCCCTAACTGCGGCCCGCCGCCTATGGCAACGGGCCGCAGGTATATATACAGGACAAAAAACCTCAAATGTTAATCACTACGAACTCAGTAACTGCGTTTCCTCATAGTATTAGTTCTATTACATATAGCGACCCAATTTATTCAGAATAAGCTTCAAAGGGTAGTGGGGCATTCATACAGTATGTATGCAAAATTTCTTAAATGTTTCCTCCACACTTAATCATGTACGCAAACAAAGAAGGAACAATTTACGAATCTCTCCCCCCATCAGGGAGGGCCTCAAAGGCAGTGTCTCTTTAGATCATTAAGTGACATTTTTAAGAGGACATGGCTATAGCAATAAAAAAAAAAAAAAAAATTTAGCGACAAAAAGCGGCAGGTTTGAGTATCGCCCTCTCTATATCGCTATGACCACCTCCCTGTGTGTAGACGGGTTTGAGTATCGCCCTCTCTATATCGCTATGACCAGTTGCCTGTGTAGACGGGTTTGAGTATCGCCCTCTCGATATCCCTATGACCACCTCCCTGTGTGTAGACGGGTTCGAGTATCGCCCTCTCTATATCCCTATGACCACCTCCCTGTGTGTAGACGGGTTTGAGTATCGCCCTCTCTATATCCCTATGACCACCTCCCTGTGTGTAGACGGGTTTGAGTATCGCCCTCTCTATATCCCTTTGACCACCTCCCTGTGTGGACAGGTTTTAGTATCGCCCTCTCTATATCCCTATGACAACCTCCCAGTGTGTAGACGGGTTTGAGTATCGCCCTCTCTATATCCCTATGACCACCTCCCTGTGTGTAGACGGGTTTTAGTATCGCCCTCTCTATATCCCTATGACCACCTCCCTGTGTGTAGACGGGTTTTAGTATCGCCCTCTCTATATCCCTATGGCCACCTCCCTGTGTGTAGATGGGTTTGAGTATCGCCCTCTCTATATCGCTATGACCAGTTGCCTGTGTAGACGGGTTTGAGTATCGCCCTCTCTATATCCCTATGACCACCTCCCTGTGTGTAGACGGGTTTTAGTATCGCCCTCTCTCTATCCCTATGACCACCTCCCTGTGTGTAGACGGGTTTGAGTATCGCCCTCTCTATATTCCTATGACCACCTCCCTGTGTGTAGACGGGTTTTAGTATCGCCCTCTCTCTATCCCTATGGCCACCTCCCTGTGTGTAGATGGGTTTGAGTATCGCCCTCTCTATATCGCTATGACCAGTTGCCTGTGTAGACGGGTTTGAGTATTGCCCTCTCTTTATCCCTATGACCAGTTGCCTGTGTAGACGGGTTTGAGTATCGCCCTCTCTATATCCCTATGACCAGTTGCCTGTGTAGACGGGTTTGAGTATCGCCCTCTCTATATCGCTATGACCACCTCCCTGTGTGTAGACGGGTTTGAGTATTGCCCTCTCTATATCCCTATGACCAGTTGCCTGTGTAGACGGGTTTAAGTATCGCCCTCTCTATATCCCTATGACCAGCTGCCTGTGTGTAGCCGGGTCTGAGTATTGCCCTCTCTATATCCCTATGACCAGCTGCCTGTGTGTAGACGGGTTTGAGTATCGCCCTCTCTATATCCCTATGACCAGCTGCCTGTGTGTAGACGGGTTTGAGTATCGCCCTCTCGATATCCCTATGACCAGCTGCCTGTGTGTAGACGGGTTTGAGTATCACCCTCTCTCTATCCCTATGACCACCTCCCTGTGTGTAGACGGGTTTGAGTATCGCCCTCTCTATATCGCTATGACCAGCTGCCTGTGTGTAGACGGGTTTGAGTATCGCCCTCTCTATATCCCTTTGACCACCTCCCTGTGTGTAGACGGGTTTGAGTATCGCCCTCTCTATATCCCTTTGACCACCTCCCTGTGTGGACAGGTTTTAGTATCGCCCTCTCTATATCCCTTTGACCACCTCCCTGTGTGGACAGGTTTTAGTATCGCCCTCTCTATATCCCTATGACCAGCTGCCTGTGTGTAGACGGGTTTGAGTATCGCCCTCTCTCTATCCCTATGGCTACCTCCCTGTGTGTAGACGGGTTTGAGTATGGCCCTCTCTATATCCCTATGACCAGCTGCCTGTGTGTAGACGGGTTCGAGTATCGCCCTCTCGATATCCCTATGACCAGCTGCCTGTGTGTAGACGGGTTTGAGTATCGCCCTCTCTGTATCCCTATGACCAGTTGCCTGTGTAGACGGGTTAGAGTATCGCCCTCTCTATATCCCTATGACCAGCTGCCTGGGTAGACGGGTTTGAGTATCGCCTCTCTATATCCCTATGACCAGCTGCCTGTGTGTAGACAGGTTTGAGTATCACCCTCTCTATATCCCTATGACCAGCTGCCTGTGTGTAGACGGGTTTGAGTATCACCCTCTCTATATCCCTATGGCCACCTCCCTGTGTGTAGATGGGTTTGAGTATCGCCCTCTCTATATCGCTATGACCAGTTGCCTGTGTAGACGGGTTTGAGTATCGCCCTCTCTATATCCCTATGACCACCTCCCTGTGTGTAGACGGGTTTTAGTATCGCCCTCTCTCTATCCCTATGACCACCTCCCTGTGTGTAGACGGGTTTGAGTATCGCCCTCTCTATATTCCTATGACCACCTCCCTGTGTGTAGACGGGTTTTAGTATCGCCCTCTCTCTATCCCTATGGCCACCTCCCTGTGTGTAGATGGGTTTGAGTATCGCCCTCTCTATATCGCTATGACCAGTTGCCTGTGTAGACGGGTTTGAGTATTGCCCTCTCTATATCCCTATGACCAGTTGCCTGTGTAGACGGGTTTGAGTATCGCCCTCTCTATATCCCTATGACCAGTTGCCTGTGTAGACGGGTTTGAGTATCGCCCTCTCTATATCGCTATGACCACCTCCCTGTGTGTAGACGGGTTTGAGTATTGCCCTCTCTATATCCCTATGACCAGTTGCCTGTGTAGACGGGTTTAAGTATCGCCCTCTCTATATCCCTATGACCAGCTGCCTGTGTGTAGCCGGGTTTGAGTATTGCCCTCTCTATATCCCTATGACCAGCTGCCTGTGTGTAGACGGGTTTGAGTATCGCCCTCTCTATATCCCTATGACCAGCTGCCTGTGTGTAGACGGGTTTGAGTATCGCCCTCTCGATATCCCTATGACCAGCTGCCTGTGTGTAGACGGGTTTGAGTATCACCCTCTCTCTATCCCTATGACCACCTCCCTGTGTGTAGACGGGTTTGAGTATCGCCCTCTCTATATCGCTATGACCAGCTGCCTGTGTGTAGACGGGTTTGAGTATCGCCCTCTCTATATCCCTTTGACCACCTCCCTGTGTGTAGACGGGTTTGAGTATCGCCCTCTCTATATCCCTTTGACCACCTCCCTGTGTGGACAGGTTTTAGTATCGCCCTCTCTATATCCCTTTGACCACCTCCCTGTGTGGACAGGTTTTAGTATCGCCCTCTCTATATCCCTATGACCAGCTGCCTGTGTGTAGACGGGTTTGAGTATCGCCCTCTCTCTATCCCTATGGCTACCTCCCTGTGTGTAGACGGGTTTGAGTATGGCCCTCTCTATATCCCTATGACCAGCTGCCTGTGTGTAGACGGGTTCGAGTATCGCCCTCTCGATATCCCTATGACCAGCTGCCTGTGTGTAGACGGGTTTGAGTATCGCCCTCTCTGTATCCCTATGACCAGTTGCCTGTGTAGACGGGTTAGAGTATCGCCCTCTCTATATCCCTATGACCAGCTGCCTGGGTAGACGGGTTTGAGTATCGCCTCTCTATATCCCTATGACCAGCTGCCTGTGTGTAGACAGGTTTGAGTATCACCCTCTCTATATCCCTATGACCAGCTGCCTGTGTGTAGACGGGTTTGAGTATCACCCTCTCTATATCCCTATGGGCACCTCCCTGTGTGTAGACGGGTTTGAGTATCGCCCTCTCTAAATCCCTATGACCACCTCCCTGTGTGTAGACGGGTTTGAGTATCGCCCTCTCTATATCCCTATGACCACCTCCCTGTGTGTAGACGGGTTTGAGTATCACCCTCTTTATATCCCTATGACCACCTCCCTGTGTGTAGACGGGTTTGAGTATCGCCCTCTCTATATCCCTATGACCACCTCTCTCCGTGTAGACAGGTTTGAGTATCGCCCTCTCTATATCCCTATGACCACCTCCCTGTGTGTAGACGGGTTTGAGTATCGCCCTCTCTATATCCCTATGACCAGCTGCCTGTGTGTAGACGGGTTTGAGCATCGCCCTCTCTATATCCCTTTGACCACCTCCCTGTTTGTAGACAGGTTTGAGTATCGCCCTCTCTATATCCCTTTGACCACCTCCCTGTGTGTAGACGGGTTTGAGTATCGCCCTCTCTATATCCCTATGACCACCTCCCTGTGTGTAGACGGGTTTGAGTATCGCCCTCTCTATATCCCTATGACCACCTCCCTGTGTGCAGACGGGTTTGAGTATCGCCCTCTCTATATCCCTATGACCACCTCCCTGTGTGTAGACGGGTTTGAGTATCGCCCTCTCTATATCCCTATGACCACCTCCCTGTGTGTAGACAGGTTTGAGTATGGCCCTCTCTATATCCCTATGACCAGCTGCCTGGATGTAGACGGGTTCGAGTATCGCCCTCTCGATATCCCTATGACCAGCTGCCTGTGTGTAGACGGGTTTGAGTATCGCCCTCTCTGTATCCCTATGACCAGTTGCCTGTGTAGACGGGTTAGAGTATCGCCCTCTCTATATCCCTATGACCAGCTGCCTGTGTGTAGACGGGTTTGAGTATCGCCCTCTCTGTATCCCTATGACCAGTTGCCTGTGTAGACGGGTTAGAGTATCGCCCTCTCTATATCCCTATGACCAGCTGCCTGGGTAGACGGGTTTGAGTATCGCCTCTCTATATCCCTATGACCAGCTGCCTGTGTGTAGACAGGTTTGAGTATCACCCTCTCTATATCCCTATGACCAGCTGCCTGTGTGTAGACGGGTTTGAGTATCACCCTCTCTATATCCCTATGGGCACCTCCCTGTGTGTAGACGGGTTTGAGTATCGCCCTCTCTAAATCCCTATGACCACCTCCCTGTGTGTAGACGGGTTTGAGTATCGCCCTCTCTATATCCCTATGACCACCTCCCTGTGTGTAGACGGGTTTGAGTATCACCCTCTTTATATCCCCATGACCACCTCCCTGTGTGTAGACGGGTTTGAGTATCGCCCTCTCTATATCCCTATGACCACCTCTCTCCGTGTAGACAGGTTTGAGTATCGCCCTCTCTATATCCCTATGACCACCTCCCTGTGTGTAGACGGGTTTGAGTATCGCCCTCTCTATATCCCTATGACCAGCTGCCTGTGTGTAGACGGGTTTGAGCATCGCCCTCTCTATATCCCTTTGACCACCTCCCTGTTTGTAGACAGGTTTGAGTATCGCCCTCTCTATATCCCTTTGACCACCTCCCTGTGTGTAGACGGGTTTGAGTATCGCCCTCTCTATATCCCTATGACCACCTCCCTGTGTGTAGACGGGTTTGAGTATCGCCCTCTCTATATCCCTATGACCACCTCCCTGTGTGCAGACGGGTTTGAGTATCGCCCTCTCTATATCCCTATGACCACCTCCCTGTGTGTAGACGGGTTTGAGTATCGCCCTCTCTATATCCCTATGACCACCTCCCTGTGTGTAGACGGGTTTGAGTATCGCCCTCTCTATATCCCTATGACCACCTCCCTGTGTGTAGACGGGTTTGAGTATGGCCCTCTCTATATCCCTATGACCAGCTGCCTGGATGTAGACGGGTTCGAGTATCGCCCTTTCGATATCCCTATGACCAGCTGCCTGTGTGTAGACGGGTTTGAGTATCGCCCTCTCTGTATCCCTATGACCAGTTGCCTGTGTAGACGGGTTAGAGTATCGCCCTCTCTATATCCCTATGACCAGCTGCCTGGGTAGACGGGTTTGAGTATCGCCTCTCTATATCCCTATGACCAGCTGCCTGTGTGTAGACAGGTTTGAGTATCACCCTCTCTATATCCCTATGACCAGCTGCCTGTGTGTAGACGGGTTTGAGTATCACCCTCTCTATATCCCTATGGGCACCTCCCTGTGTGTAGACGGGTTTGAGTATCGCCCTCTCTAAATCCCTATGACCACCTCCCTGTGTGTAGACGGGTTTGAGTATCGCCCTCTCTATATCCCTATGACCACCTCCCTGTGTGTAGACGGGTTTGAGTATCACCCTCTTTATATCCCTATGACCACCTCCCTGTGTGTAGACGGGTTTGAGTATCGCCCTCTCTATATCCCTATGACCACCTCTCTCCGTGTAGACAGGTTTGAGTATCGCCCTCTCTATATCCCTATGACCACCTCCCTGTGTGTAGACGGGTTTGAGTATCGCCCTCTCTATATCCCTATGACCAGCTGCCTGTGTGTAGACGGGTTTGAGCATCGCCCTCTCTATATCCCTTTGACCACCTCCCTGTTTGTAGACAGGTTTGAGTATCGCCCTCTCTATATCCCTATGACCACCTCCCTGTGTGTAGACGGGTTTGAGTATCGCCCTCTCTATATCCCTATGACCACCTCCCTGTGTGTAGACGGGTTTGAGTATCGCCCTCTCTATATCCCTATGACCACCTCCCTGTGTGCAGACGGGTTTGAGTATCGCCCTCTCTATATCCCTATGACCACCTCCCTGTGTGTAGACGGGTTTGAGTATCGCCCTCTCTATATCCCTATGACCACCTCCCTGTGTGTAGACGGGTTTGAGTATCGCCCTCTCTATATCCCTATGACCACCTCCCTGTGTGCAGACGGGTTTGAGTATCGCCCTCTCTATATCCCTATGACCACCTCCCTGTGTGTAGACGGGTTTAAGTATCGCCCTCCCTATATCCCTATGACCACCTCCCTGTGTGTAGACGGGTTTAAGTATCGCCCTCTCTATATCCCTATGGGCACCTCCCTGTGTGTAGACGGGTTTGAGTATGGCCCTCTCTATATCCCTATGGGCACCTCCCTGTGTAGACATAGAGCTGGTGTCTCCTAACGTCAATGCTGAAGGATCCCCGGCTAATAGCAGGGCGCAGAAACCCTTTTTAAGGACGTAATAACCTTTGATTACTTCTTTAACATCCTCTCCTAGTCAAACAAGTAAAATGAGAAGAAGAAATCCAGAGTCCCTGGGAAATACATTACCATTACAAACCGGAGGGATACCTCGTATAAAACAGGCGTCGAGTAGGAGTCCTGCTATTGTTCAGTGCCATTATCTTGTTAGACGTGAATGACTGGCATTACAGCGGGTAATTGCATATCGTACGAGAAGAAAAATGTATTCTCCACATGCACTCACAAGAAAACACACACATACAAAAGAAACCCATCCTTTTGTTCGGTTTCTGCCCTACAATAGAGGCGGGGTGTGCAGTCTAATCCTGTGGCATCCATCTTGGTCGTTCTCTATTGTATACGGAAACCTGCTTACTATGGTTATACATCAAACATATCGGGTAAAATTGTCAGTCAGATATATCCCAATGCCAGAAGGAGAGCGATATATCAGATTGACAATTTTACCAAGTATTCCGTCTGTTTTTCATATTATTTCATACCTTAAATTGGCGACACTTTACCTAGTCACGTGGTGACATACCCCGTGCGTCACCGTGTGAGGTACGGCTATAAATACGCCAGGGGTAGGAGCAGGCAGCAAACATGGTTGATATGACTATAGGTATTAAAGAAGAAACCAACATGTTCTGGTCGAAGTCTCCACGAGTGATATCAACAGGTGACAGTTGAGTGAATATCACGTAGCAATAAAGGAGCTAGAGAACAACGACTGTGACCAAAATGAGTTGCTTTATGAATTCATCTCACCTCTGTATACACTTAAAGGACTGTACGATAAACAGTATATAGACCATGGAGAATGGACTGCAATATTCGTAGGGGCATGGAGAATGAGTTCCCAATGTTAAGCCTATTGGATGAAAATACGAGGGGAGAGATAAATGATATTATAGAATCGCACCTGAATTATTACCTGTACCTCTGTAATATATTTCTCAAATAGGCCCTGATTGTGTATGGGTGAGATTTTTACCTGAATTCATCACACAGTTTCAATCATCACCCCTGTGGTGTAAAAGCAGTGTAAACTGATCTGAAACTTGAGAAGGTCTAGAAAGGACCTGTAATGGTTGACCGCACGTTAAAAATAAAACAGACAAACCTTGATATTTCATCGTCCTATGGTCTGCTTGTGTCTGCAGTACGGAGAGAGGGTCGGGCGTCGTCTTCAACTTTGACTTCGGAGATGGCAGTCGTCAGCAGGTGGTGGGGCCGAGCGACGAGGACGAGGCCACCGTCAGCCACAACTACACCCGAGGTAGGCTACTACGACCACCCCGTTATAACGACCAGGACTATACCAGAGGTAGGTTACAACGACCACCCCGTTATAACGACCACGACTATACCAGAGGTAGGTTACAACGACCACCCCGTTATAACGACCACGACTATACCAGAAGTAGATTACTACGACCACCCCGTTATAACAGAGGTAGGTTACTACGACCACCCCGTTATAACGACCACGACTATACCAGAGGTAGGTTACTATAACCACCCCGTTATAACGACCATGACTACACCCAAGGTAGGTTACTACAACCCTCCCCGTTATCACAGCCACAACTACACCCGAGGTAGGTTACTACGACCACCCCATTATAACGGCCACAACTATACCAGAGGTAGGTTACAACGACCACCCCGTTATAACGACCACGACTATACCAGAGGTAGGTTACAACGACCACCCCGTTATAACGACCACGACTATACCAGAAGTAGATTACTACGACCACCCCGTTATAACAGAGGTAGGTTACTACGACCACCCCGTTATAACGACCACGACTATACCAGAGGTAGGTTACTACGACCACCCCGTTATAACGACCACAACTATACCAGAGGTAGGTTACTATGACCACCCCGTTATAACGACCACGACTATACCAGAGGTAGGTCACTACGACCACCCCGTAATCATATCCACGACTATACCAGAGGTAGGTTACCACGACCACCCCGTTATAACGGTCACGACTACACCAGAGCTAGGTTACTACGACCACCCCATAATAACAGTCACGACTATACCAGAGGTAGGTACCGTTACTACGACCACCCCGTTATAACAGAGGCAGGTTACTACGACCACCCCGTTATAACGACCACGACTATAACAGAGGTAGGTCACTACGACCACCCCGTTATCACTGCCACGACTACACCACAGGTAGGTTACTCTCATTTGACCACAAAATCTTTTTACAAAATCCTTTGATCATTGTACCCGCCACCTGGTGTTTTGTTTGTCACCGGGGACAATATGGTTGCTTCCATAACAATATAGCTATCTGCCCTATGTAGTAAAACCCCGCTTACGGGACATCCTGCTTAAGAGACCAATTTGCTCGGAACGGAGGGTGTCCCCCTTAAGCGGGGTTTTACTGTATATGATACAATTTTCTAGTTCCCGGCAGCTTCCCTTGACTGTTATTTCTACCCTGGAGACTATAAACCGTGGAGGGAGGGGGACCTGGATCGGAAATTCACATGAGAGGAATGCCTTTGCATAAACTGTTGCTGACATGGAAAATATGTTGTCAATGTTGAATTAATTAAACTTGCCCCTTATCTACCAAGTCAAATTGAAATTTAATTGAAACATGAAATAACTGTCCAATGAATCGAAGCCAGTCTCCATCTCATCTCGTATCGTAGGTCCGCTATATTTGAAAATTCCCTGAATTCAGGCTCTTTTGTACAACGAAGGTTCAGATACGCGAAAATAAGGAGTCAGGTGCCAGAAGTCAAGTCTCTCTTACGATTGTGGAGTTCATATATCCTTGTACGGGGGACTGCATAAAAACAATGTGTCTGTGGGTGAGAGTGGGTGTGGGTGGGTGGGTTTTTTTCCCGGGTGGGAGGGTCGGGGGAAGGAGTCCCTCCCGCCCTCCACCCAGCCTCTCGCCTCCAGCTTTAAGTGCCCCACATCTCCCCCAACCTCCCCCAACCTCCCCCTACCTCCCTCACCACTAAAACACACTCACAAAGATATGTCAGCTCCTTTTTATCCCCGCAGCGATCGCCATAAGAACATGTGTGGATGTTGTTTTTTTTGTTCGTCGCCTTGGGCCAACATGACAAAAGACCTGTAAGGGCAGATAAATATAACCCCCGCGCGGAGTCGGCGGCTGGCAGGTGTGCCGGGCGGTTTTTTTTAATAATAAGCGTCAGTATTTTGCAGGCAGGATGGCCGAGAGTTTTATCTTGTTAAAAACACGCAGTCCGCAGACCCGGGGACCAAGCCTTGGTGTGGCCCCGAGCAGGGAAGGCCCCACTGCCGCCTGCCCCGCCCGGGCGGGAGGGGGCCGGGAAGGGGGTGGGAGGGGGCCGGGAGGGGGTGGGAGGGGGCAGGGAGGAGGAGGCAGGGAGGAGGGGGCAGGGAGGAGGGGGGAGGGGGCAGGGTGGAGGAGGCAGGGAGGAGGGGGCAGGGAGGAGGGGGGAGGGGGCAGGGAGGGGGCAGGGAGGAGGGGGGAGGAGGAGGGGGGAGAGGATGGGACAGGGAGGAGGGGGGGAGGAGGAGGGGGCAGGGAGGAGGAGGCAGAGGATGGGGGGAGGAGGAGGGGGCAGAGGAGGGGCCATGACAAATGTAACCTGAATGTGCGCCTACAAAGCCAGTACAAACAGTAGGCTCGTCAGCCCGCCCGCCCGCCCTCAGTTTTCTTCTCGTAGGCAGTAATGAGCCTAATCTAGGCGGCAGGGCCTGAGAGAGGCGTCGGGTAATTATCTGAAATCATCGCATTCCGCGCCGAAAAAGCACCGCATCTGGGAGTTGTTTGATGAAAGGTGTTAACTATTTAACGTCAGTCGGGTTTAGGTTGGAGGCTGCATGGGCATGTATCCGGGTAAATGGGCTGACGGTGAGATGGGCAGGTGAGGGGCGAACGAAGATGATGCATCGCAATTCAGGAGAATATATATATGAGTAAGTGACTCGACAGGTGGATTTGCAGGGGACAGACTACTATGATGCTCAGCAGTTTGAGAGAATATATACACGTAAATGGGCTGACAGTTAGGTGGGCAGGCAGGGGGAGATCTGATAGGATGCTTTGCAATTTGGGAGAATATATATACAAGTAAATGGGATTAGGTGGGTAGAGGAGGGAATGAACCGACATTATGTTTGGTAGACTATATCTGAGTAAATGGGCTGATGGTTAGGTGAACAGAGATAAATCATCGCAATTTGGGAGAATATATTTGAGTAATTGACCTGATAGCTGAACTTGCGGGGGACAAACAACCATGATGCTTAGCAGTTCGGGAGAATACATACACATGTATACAAGTAAATGGACTGACAGTTAGGTGGGCAGGCAGGGAGAGATCTGATATGACTTTGCAATTGGGGAGAATATGTGTACAAGTAAATGGGATTAAAGTAAGGTGGATAGGCAGGGAATGAACTGACCTAATGCTGGGCAGTTCGGGAGAATATATCAGAGTGAATGGGCTGAGGGTTAGGTGGGCAGGGAGGGAATGAACTGACCTAATGCTGGGCAGTTCGGGAGAATATATCAGAGTGAATGGGCTGAGGGCCAGGTAGATAGGCAGGGAATGAACTGACCTAATGCTAGGCAGCTCGGGAGAATATATCAGAGTCAATGGGCTGAGGGTTAGGTGGGCAGGCAGGGAATGAACTGACCTAATGCTGGGCAGTTCGGGAGAATATATCAGAGTGAATGGGCTGAGGGTTAGGTGGGCAGGCAGGGAATGAACTGACCTTATGCTGGGCAGTTCGGGAGAATATATCAGAGTGAATGGGCTGAGGGTAAGGTGGGCAGGCAGGGAATGAACTGACCTAATGCTGGGCAGTTCGGGAGAATATATCAGAGTCAATGGGCTGAGGGTTAGGTGGGCAGGCAGGGAATGAACTGACCTAATGCTGGGCAGTTCGGGAGAATATATCAGAGTGAATGGGCTGAGGGTTAGGTGGGCAGGTAGGGAATGAACTGACCTAATGCTGGGCTGTTCGGGAGAATATATCAGAGTCAATGGACTGAGGGTTAGGTGGGCAGGCAGGGAATGAACTGACCTAATGCTGGGCAGTTCGGAAGAATATATCAGAGTGAATGGGCTGAGGGTTAGGTGGGCAGGCAGGGAATGAACTGACCTAATGCTGGGCAGTTCGGAAGAATATATCAGAGTCAATGGGCTGAGGGCCAGGTGGGCAGGGAGGGAATGAACTGACCTAATGCTGGGCAGTTCGGGAGAATATATCAGAGTGAATGGGCTGAGGGTTAGGTGGGCAGGCAGGGAATGAACTGACCTAATGCTGGGCAGTTCGGGAGAATATATCAGAGTCAATGGGCTGAGGGTTAGGTGGGCAGGGAGGGACTGAACTGACCTAATGCTGGGCAGTTCGGGAGAATATCAGAGTCAATGGGCTGAGGGTTAGGTGGGCAGGCAGGGAATGAACTGACCTAATGCTGGGCAGTTCGGGAGAATATATCAGAGTGAATGGGCTGAGGGTTAGGTGGGCAGGCAGGGAATGAACTGACCTAATGCTGGGCAGTTCGGGAGAATATATCAGAGTCAATGGGCTGAGGGTTAGGTGGGCAGGCAGGGAATGAACTGACCTAATGCTGGGCAGTTCGGGAGAATATATCAGAGTGAATGGGCTGAGGGTAAGGTGGGCAGGCAGGGAATGAACTTTCCTAATACTTGGATGTTGGGGAGAGTGATCGGAGATGGGAGACTGCTGCGAGGCAGGCTGATGGGTAGCGGAGTTAGGGTGAGATTGACTACTCCACTCAGTGGTACGGAGAGAGAGGTGGGGTGGCAGCGCGATGGACAACCGGGAGATGGGCTGATCTGCAGATGAACAGACACTGAAGCAGGTTTCCAGATAATTTACTAATTTCTGAAATCAATGACCTTTGTAACCGGTTCCAAAAAAAAGCCATAATTCTTAAAACTGTCTTCTCGGACTCCCGTTGGCCAAAAGAACATACGGAGGCTCGAGCACCAGCCGTGGAAGTGCCGCTGTGAATCAGGGAGTACTGTCAGGGACAGCAGTGCCGGCGGGGGTAACCAAGAACGTCCAAGCAGTATGCCCTCTGGTTTCTGATACTGTTTCCATAATGTGCCGACTTTTTGATCATCTGAAAACGAGTCACTAGCAATTAAACGAGTATATATATATATATATATATATATATATATATATATATATATATATATATATATATATATATATATATATATATATATATAATCATCTCTTGTGTTGCACAGTCCACACAATGTCCAGTTACGTATTTCCTTTACATAAAAGGCCAGCCATACCATGTCTATGTGGTGTGGGAAATAAAAACACACTCCCCTGTGAATGTGTAGAGATGAGATTCTGTCTGAAGTCATCTCATAGATTTGAACCCCGCCCTTATGGTGTACCATCTCACCCCTGGTATTTTCCCCCCATAGACTTTTTTTTTTTTTTTAAATTATTTATTGTCAACATCTGGTTATGCACCAGTTCTTCCTGTTGTACATCGAGATCTTCACTCGACTTAATCTCGAGAACTCGTATCCAACACCCATGGGGTATTTAGGAAAGATATCCAATGGGCGATTATGTCACAAATGATAGCCCATTAGACAATGTGAAGGATGAGCTAAATCCAGAAACCTATTTACGGTTAAGGTCAGAGCTCGATATGATATGAGCTCTCAATGTTAAGTCTATGGGGAAAAAATACCACGGGTGAAATAAGTATATAAACCCACAGGTCCATTCCACGGCCGATGTGGGATAACCACCTGACAAAAACTAGTTTATTAGGTTTAATCGTTCCGTCGTCGTGCAGCCGCCGCCGTTGAGCGTGTGAACTGCTCCATTGGAGCTGACATTGCTGCTGCATGGAACTTGGGAGAAGCAATATGTGTTATCGTCTAATTACCACCAATAGGTATTGGTAAATGATGATAATATGTAAGCAATAACGAACTGGTATCCAACTCTAAGGCAATCACACAGGCCAAGCCAACACGGAGGAAGAAGTATTGAACAATACTGTAAAGGTGATGAGTGGTATTAACTCCAGTGCACTATGTAAATCAATCTACTGGATGGCATTGTACAGTGTATTGAACTAGGTATCAGCTATCGATAGGACATTTTGTGAACACATTAGTATGTTAAGAATCAGAAAGTTAAGGTAAATGAGTTCTATGAAGGGAACTGGTTATATACAATGTATTCATAGATGCTTCCGTATGCAAACAAGTCATGTCTACTTCACTGGGCCCGTTTGATAATCTAGGATCGTGCATGAAGACCCTTTTCTATTCCTTGTATAAGGGTTATCGTTTGATAATATATAAGTCTGTTCGCTAAGACAGTATTAGCCGTCCATAAGGTCGTCCATAAGGTCGTCCCTGGGTCTCTATGGAATACAGAAAAGGCTCTATATGTACGATCTTAGATTATTGAACGGGCCTCAGGATAGTGAATGGAATTTGATAATGAAAATAACAAATGATAAAAAATGGAGGCGGTGGGATGTCAGTGGGCCTGGTATTGGGGCCATACTGCCGGGCCCATTCTATGGCCGATGTCGGCCAGTGAGCTGACAAAAACTACTTTATTAGGTTTTATCGTACCGCCGTCGTACAGCCGCCGTTGAGCGTGTGACCTGCTCCACCGGCTGCTGCATGGCGGCGGTACGATGTCAGCGGGCCATCCTGCCGGGCCGGTGGATCAGGCCCTAGTTGTACTAATCTCAGTGAGGATTCACTCACACGTGACGTCACTCTCTTACAGCCGGCGTCTACACGGTGAAGGTCACGGCCGTCAACCCGCTCGGCAACGTGTCGGCCGCTATAAGCCGTTTCCACGTCCAGACGCCACCTACCGGATGTCGTCTGCGTCACAACGGACGCTGGTCGGTGAGGTTCGGAGAAGACTTCAACGTCAGCGTCTTCTACGTCACCGGAACTGACGTCATGGTCGACTGGGACATGGGCGATCAGACCGAGTACAAGAACAGGAGTGAGTGGCGCCATTTGTATAGTTCATTTTAGATGAGCGCATTTTAATGGTTTATCTTAGATGAGCGTATTTTTGGTTATCTTCATGATTACAGATAGTCGACATGTGAACTACCCTCTTTGCAGGGATGGCAGTTTTCCCTTGTGTAATATTGATATACCAACTATTAGATTGCCAAATTCAGCCACAGCCCATGATCCCCAACTGAACCTCCCCACTGACCCATGTAAAAGCTTGAGCTTTCCCTTAATTCCCCACTGCAATTTGTATGTAACGTGTAAGCCCCGTATTGAAATTTCTATGTATTTGTTCTGAGCCCAACTGGCATCCCTGTACATGTGTTTGTTCCCTCGTCGTTAATAATGATATACATGTTGCCATTCCATCGTTGATTGTGTGTCTTTCACATGGGACCATCCATAATGTACGTACACACTGACGGGGGGAGGGTGAATCAAAGGTTTCGGAAATTTTGCGTATGCTCCTACTTTGTTCTATTGCATACAACATTCAGTGGGATGGGGGCAAATTTTGCGTACATACTTTATGGATGGCGCCCCCCATGCAAGCATCAGTAGAAATTGTCAACCAGGCTTCACCAATATTCGAGTTTGTGATCTGATTTTTACGTCTCAATATTAGTCTCCAAATTGCATTGTAAGCTGCCTCTTTTCATATCCCCTTCTATTTTTCAGTATGTTAAGACAACACAGAGAACAAAACTTTGAGATTATTCATTTATCCACCTAGGCGTTTCTACCACTATAGGCCGCGTTTTCTGATATTTTCTTTGAGAATCGCCCATCGCTCGATATCTTATCGACTTGTAAAGTGTTGTAACTGAACGTAAGGTGAACCAGAGCTCTGCTGTGACTAATGATGTCTCTATTTAGCATCAGCAGTCCTCACTATAATATGCCAATTTTTCCACGCTGTCATTAAATGTTATAACAGAATTGACGGTGAACCATTGCTCTGTGATGCATACTGTCGTCTTTGATCTGCAGCTGGAAACATCAGTCATCACTACAACCGGCCGGGACTGTTCCACGTCGTCGTTAAGTGTTATAACTGGGTGGGGTCGGACCAGGCAAAGAAGCTCGTCTCCGTCGTGCGTCCCATTCTCGGTGTTGAGGTGGTCGTCCAGGGAGGTCGGCAGCACCCCAACATGCAGCACATCACCTTCACAGTCAGTCCATCCCTCTTACTATATACACGGGCAAAGTGTACAGGATAAATTATGATAAATCTTCTCTGTGTTCTGCTGCAGGTACTCGGTGCATGTGACGGTGAATGATTTTCTATGGTGTGCTCAAAATTAGATATGATCAGGTTTTCTAAAAAGACTAGCCTCTTTGGCAGTTTATGAACCTTGTCTTGGATGAGGCACTTAGTGAATGTCTGTATTAGATAACGTCTTGCCTAGTCTTTACTGACACACTTAATAGATATCTGTATTAGATAACGTCTTGCCTTGTCTTTGCTGACACACTTGATAGATATCTGTATTAGATAATGTCATGCCTTGTTTTTGCTGACACACTTAATAGATATCTGTATTAGATAACGTCTTGCCTTGTTTTTGCTATCACACTTATTAGATATCTGTATTAGATAACGTCTTGCCTTGTTTTTGATGACACACTTAATAGATATCTGTATTAGATAACGTCTTGCCTTGTTTTTGATGAGACACTTAGTAAACGTCTGTATTAGATAACGTCTTGCCTTGTCTTTGATGAGACACTTAGTAAACATCTGTATTAGATAACGTCTTGCCTTGTCTTTGATGAGACACTTAGTAAACGTCTGTATTAGATAACGTCGTGCCTTGTCTTTGATGACACACTCGTTATTTCAGGTGAGGCTGACTCCTGACTCGCTGGCCCTGAATGCCGGCATCCACTACTCGTGGGAGTTCGGTGAACAGGGCACTCCGCAGATTGAGGGACTGAACCCCATGCGCCACATTTACCAGTACTACGGAAGGTGAGGCATGATGAATATCTCAGAGATCACATATTTCCACTTTTCAAAGGAAATTCCCTTTTTTTCATTTTCAGCATATAATTTTTTTTGTAAAAGAAGTATGATATTACTTAAGCCTTCACTCCATGGCCGACACCAATGTGGTTTCCACATTTTCTTTGTCTATCTGAGGCAGTTTTATCCTGACCCCAGCTGACATTCCTGGTTTAAACTTCCCTACACACCCTCAACCCCAGATCATGCATGGCCAACACTGATGTATTTTCCATGTTTTTTGTGGTCTCTGTGAGTCAGTAAATTACATGAATAGCTGGCATCCCTGGGTCACTAGTAGGTGTTTTCAGAACAGGACTGTATAGAACTGCATCGAGAATCGTATAAATAGACAATAATCCATGAGTTTGGATGCACTGCAATCGTCATTGAGGTGAAGCATTACGATGCATTCAAACGAGTGGAGTATTGTTTAGTTTACGATTCAAGTGCGGTTCTGGATTTCTCTCACCTCTTTGGCTCACAATAAGATAGCATTGCAATATCAGAATAATTCAAATTACTTCGCAAATCCAGTGAGAGACATTTAAATCTCCATGTTGATGGCTTGTATTCTCTCTGAAATCCTGGCCACTGATTTGTCAATCGCATAAGACGTCATCTTGCATTCACTCCGCCACGATCATGGCGTAGTATTTTCACTTTGCCTGTTATTCCTATGGCTAAACTTGTATAGGTAAACTTGCGATTAACAGGTACTTTATACATGTGACGTTGAATGATTTACTCTGTGTGCTTCAGGTACTTTATGCATGTGATGGTGAATGATTTTCTCTGTGTGCTGCAGGTACTTTATGCATGTGATGGTGAATGATTTTCTCTGTGTGCTGCAGGTACTTTATGCATGTGATGGTGAATGATTTTCTCTGTGTGCTGCAGGTACTTTATGCATGTGATGGTGAATGATTTTCTCTGTGTGCTGCAGGTACTTTATGCATGTGATGGTGAATGATTTTCTCTGTGTGCTGCAGGTACTTTTTGCATGTGATGGTGAATGATTTTCTCTATGTGCTGCAGGTACTTTATACACGTGACGTTGAATGATTTTCTCAGTGTGTTGCAGGTACTTTAATACATGTGACGTTGAATGATTTTCTCTGTGTGCTGCAGGTACTTTATGCATGTGACAGTGTATGATTTTCTCTGTGTGCTGCAGGTACTTTATGCATGTGACGTTGAATGATTTTCTCCGTGTGTTGCAGATACTTTATGCATGTGACGGTGTATGATTTTCTCCGTGTGTTGCAGGTACTTTATGCATGTGACGGTGTATGATTTTCTCCGTGTGTTGCAGGTACTTTATGCATGTGACGTTGAATGATTTTCTCCATGTGTTGCAGGTACTTTATGCATGTGGCGGTGAATGATTTTCTCCGTGTGTTGCAGGTACTTTATGCATGTGGCGGTGAATGATTTTCTCCGTGTGTTGCAGGTACTTTATGCATGTGGCGGTGTATTATTTTCTCTGTGCGCTCCTCCAGGTACTCGGTGCATGTGACGGCGCTGAACGACGTGAGTCAGGTCCGCTCGCCGCCCGTCCTCGTCGAGGTCATCGAGCCGCTCGAGACCATCGAGCTGATCATGTCGGGGGAGCCGCTCCTCGACCGTCTGCTCCACTTCGAGGCTTACCACTACAAGGGCAGCAATGTCTCCTACACGTGGAACTTCGGCGACGGCAACTCCTTCGTCGGTCCTCAGTACCAGAAACTGACCCACATCTACAGAGAGTAAGTAGAGTCTACCATTATATACCTGCGCGCGAATGTCTCACTTTCATTACACGTCAGCTGTACAGGTTTCATTCTGCACGCTGTGCACGACGTTTATTGTGTACAATTCTATGACAAAACTTCACGACTTCTTTATTGTATACAGCTCATGAGAAAAGTTCACTCGTTCATTGTATACAACTCATTGACAAAACTGCACATGATATATGGTATACATCTCTATGACAAAACTTCACCACTTATTTATTGTATATAACTCTATAACAATGCTTTACCCCATGTTTACTATATAAAACTCCATGACAAAGCCTCACCCCATGTTTACTATATAAAACTCTATGACTAAGCCTCACCCCATGTTTACTATATACAACTCTATGACTAAGCCTCACCCCATGTTTACTATATAAAACTCCATGACAAAGCCTCACCCCATGTTTACTATATAAAACTCTATGACAAAGCCTCACCCCATGTTTACTATATAAAACTCCATGACAAAGCCTCACCCCATGTTTACTATATAAAACTCTATGACAAAGCCTCACCCCGTGTTTTAACGCAGGACGGGCGCGTACAACGTGACGTTAGCGGCGTCCAACCTGTTGGGCAGTCTGTCGGCGTCTCGCTCCGTCTTCGTCCTGCGCAGTCCCTGCAGCATGCCCAAGGTCACCCTCCTCGAAGGTCCCGGTCACGTCACCAACGTGACCAGAGGTCAGGAGGTCAAGATCGAGACGGACGTGCGGATAAACTGCAGCATCACGTCGGCGGCCGACTACACGTGGACGCTGCTGCAGACCGGAAGTGAGCAGCCCCTGCGTCTGTCGGGCGTCCCTGACAGCGTCTTCACCGACCCGATTCTCTTCATCCCGCGCTACAAACTCAGCTACGGCCGCTACACCGTCAAACTCAAGGTGACCTCTCACGGTGTTATATGCGCAGAGTGTAGAGCGCAACTCTGCTTGTAGGGAACCTTGTTCAAGGAAGCACTCTACAACCTCGACATTTTCACCTGTAGCAAAATCCCCTCTTGTTTATTTGGGTGGCACACTCCAAAACACTGGGCACTTTGGGCTGGAATGAGGGGCATCCCAGCAGTGTTTTATTCTGTTACTGGACCTGGCGTTTGGTATTCCAGAACATATCACAACAAATAGCATATTATACTAATAGCATATTACCGTGCCTGACATTTCATACAGATATCATATTACAGTACCTCACATTGGATATGTAGAGCAATTTACCCCACCTAATATCTTATACATAGATCTTACTGTACCAGACATTTTGTACATAGACCATTTTACTGTACCTGATCTTTTTATACATGGAGCATTTTAACATTAAGACCTCATACACAACAGCCTGCAAGTACGTAACTCATACTCAACGGACGATAAACAAATACATCTCTCCAGGCTATGATAAAAAACAGAAACATATTCGTATTTGGTTATGTCCCCATTTGCCATCTTGTTTGGAGCAATTTGGAATATTCACTTCACTATTGCCTTGTTCATATTCCTTCGCACTCCAAACTTGATGATAAACGGAGCCTCAGTGCAAACACTCATCACTTTCTTTCTATGAACCTGGATTTCCTACATAGACTATTTTAAACTACCTGACATTTCATACACAGAGCATTTTACTAAACCTGATATTTTATAAATCAGGATCTTACTGTACCTGACATTTTGTACATAGTGCATTTCACCACACCTGATACTCTATTCTTAGATCCTTATACTGTACCTGCCATTTCATACACAGAGCATTTTACTAAACCTGATATTTTATAAATCAGGATCTTACCATACCTGACATTTTGTACAAAGTGCATTTCACCACACCTGATACTCTATTCTTAGATCATTATACTGTACCTGACATTTCATACACAGAGCATTTGACTAAACTTGATATTTTATAAATCAGGATCTTACTGTACCTGACATTTTGTACATAGTGCATTTCACCACACCTGATACTCTATTCTTAGATCATTATACTGTACCTGACATTTCATACACAGAGCATTTTACTAAACCTGATATTTTATAAATCAGGATCTTACTGTACCTGACATTTTGTACATAGTGCATTTCACCACACCTGATACTCTATTCTTAGATCATTATACTGTACCTGACATTTCATACACAGAGCACTTTACTCCACCTAGCCTGGTATTTCATAGATCAGGGTCTTACCGTACCTGCCATGTTGTACATAGCGCACGTCCCCGTGTTCCCGGCAGGTGGAGATGCAGGGCACCATCGTGTACGCCGAGGCTGAGACCCACTTCTCCGTGGTGCCCGCCAGCCTCATGCCCGTCATCAGTGGCGGCCTCCAGCGGTATGCGCAGCGAACCGAGACGGTGGTGGTCGACGGGTCCACCTCCTACGACCCCGACTTCCGCGAATCCACACAACTCCAGTAAGTTTACCATCTTCCATCAATATATCGCACAGCACTCTGATGCTATACCAGTCCGCATTGCTATACCTTCAGCATTAGAATTATCTAACAGGTACCTAGTCTCGCTCATTTAGTTTACTAGCACAATATACAGCTACCTGATGGTAACACTGGTGAAGGACCAAGTATCTTCATTGAGTTTCCTATTGCAACATACAGCTATGTTAAATAGTAGCACTGGTGGAGAACCCAGCATCTTCATTGAGTTTCCTATTGCAATATACAGCTATATTAGATAGTAACACTGGTGGAGAACCCAGTATCTTCATTGAGTTTCCTATTGCAATAAACTGCTATATTAGAGAGTAACACTGGTGGAGAACCCAGCATCTTCATTGAGTGTCCTATTGCAATATACAGCTATATTAGATAGTAACACTGGTGGAGAACCCAGTATCTTCATTGAGTTTCCTATTGCAATATACAGCTATATTAGATAGTAGCACTGGTGGAGAACCTGTAGATAGCTCTCTGATACTACTGACTGCTCTCATTGCAGATACGAGTGGGGATGTTACCAGCTGAACAGGCGGGAACTGAGCTGCTTCAACGTCAGTGTAGAGATGGTTGGGCCTACGCTCCACATTCCAGGCTCTGCCTTCGTGAACACCACCAACACCTTCGTCTTCAAACTCAACCTCTACCGCCTGGGACAGAAAATTGGCTACAGCACATCACAGGTTCTAGAGATGAAGAAACACATTATAGAGTGAGTGTACTTTGCCTTGTTCTTGTTTCATTTACTGTGTAAAATGTGTATACATTTTAGACACTCATACATACTTAAACACATGAAAAAGGAAGCTGTGCATGACATTGAGCATGACCTTAATCTCACCTTATTGCAGTATGACTTTGAGCCCATCTTCTTTTGCCATGACCTCAAGGTCATTCTGTCCTGATGTCTTTGCAGTATGATCTTGAGTTGATGTCATTGCAGCATAGCCTTGAGGTATTCTTTTGTTTTTGTAGTATAACCATGAGCTTATCGTTTATTTGCACTATGACCTCTAGTTAATCTGGTATTCACTGTATGACTTCTAGCTAATCTTTTATTCAATGTATGACTTCTAGCTAATCTTGTCATGTGTGGACGGACTGATTAACACACAGTATGACCATGAGCTGATCTTTGTTGACAGAATGACCTTGAGGTGCTCGGAGTGTGAGGACGGACTGATTAACACACAGTATGACCTTGAGCTTATTTCTGTTGACAGTATGACCTTGAGGTGCTCGGAGTGTGAGGACGGACCGATTAACTCGAAGTATGACCTTGAGCTGATGTTTGTTTACAGAATGACCTTGAGGTGCTCGGAGTGTGAGGACGGACCGATTAACTCGCAGTATGACCTTGATCTAATCTTTGTTAACAGAATGACCTTGAGGTGCTCGGAATGTGAGGACGGACCGATTAACTCACAGTATGACCTTGAGCTGATGGTTGTTTTACAGAATGACCTTGAGGTGCTCGGAGTGTGAGGACGGACTGATTAACACACAGTATGACCTTGAGCTTATTTCTGTTGACAGTATGACCTTGAGGTGCTTGGCGTGTGAGGACGGACTGATCAACTCGCAGTATGACCTTGAGCTGATGTTTGTTTACAGAATGACCTTGAGGTGCTCGGAGTGTGAGGACGGACCGATTAACTCGCAGTATGACCTTGAGCTGATGTTTGTTTACAGAATGACCTTGAGGTGCTCGGAGTCTGAGGACGGACTGATTAACACACAGTATGACCTTGAGCTGATGTTTGTTTACAGAATGACCTTGAGGTGCTCGGAATGTGAGGACGGACCGATTAACTCACAGTATGACCTTGAGCTGATCTTTGTTGGCAGAATGACCTTGAGATGCTTGGAGTGTGAGGACGGACCGATTAACTCGCAGTATGACCTTGAGCTGATGTTTGTTTACAGAATGACCTTGAGGTGCTCGGAGTGTGAGGACGGACTGATCAACTCGGATCAGCGGCTCATCGTTGAGGCTCAGCACCCGGAGTACCAGGAGGACGAGCTGCAGTACTCGTGGCACCTGTACATCGTCGGCGACGGGCGCGAGTTCACCACAGGTCAGTCTCCTTCACCTTACTCTCCAATAGAGTCTTTGAGGGTTCAGCCAGTGTCAGGGCAACCCTGCTGCAGGAGACACTTGAGCTCAGAACGGAGGGTGCCCCCTTATGCAGTGTTCTTCTGTAGTTCCATTATACACTGAAAGGTGGAAGCACCTTTTGTGCTCGGTACTTAATTTTAGCCCCACATATAATCAAAAGGGACCAGAAATATGTTTGAGGAGTGTAAACAATTGGCGTTTGCTGATAAAATGATATATACACAACCAGCAATAGCTTTGTGGCTGACAACGTTATTATACACTAGCTCCACTTCACTCTGCTCATTTATTACTCCGTGTCAACAACTTATTGTTTACATCCACCCGTCCGCAAGACCTTTGATTATTGTGTATGCCCACCATCCACCGTCCACCCTACTGTCCTTCTTGACCCTCCTTTGAACCTTCCATATTATATCTGTACCCCCAGCCCCCCTCACCCCCCCCCCCCCCCCACCCCCTCACGTCAAGATGTCGCCGTTCACTCAATACCCACCCGTCCACTGGAGGATCGGCCAATTGACATCGGGGGCCTGGATTGGGGAGGCTGGGGGAAGGCGGGAGTGAGGCTGCGTAATTCTAGCCGGGTCTACAAACATAACCCACTTCTAGCAGCCAGCCCCGCGCCTCTACCCACCCCCTATAGACCCGCCGTCCTGCAAAAACTCCCCTCCCTCAAGCAGCGAGAATCAGCCTCCCCTGAAGGGCTGTGAGGAGGGGCGAGGTGCAGCCTCCCCAATTGGGGCCTTCCGCGGAGAGTGGAACTCTCCCAGAGGAGGCGAATATGGCCGGGTGATGCTGGTACCCCAGGCAGACCGCTGGTTGACCTCGTTTTGCTGTAAGGATATCTCCGGCCACCAAGAACCAGCGAGGTCTGATGGGAACCAGCGGGGCTGGTCGTCAGGGCGCATGCGTAGAACGTGCATCTTGGGTAAACATGGTAACATGAGCCGTGGACAGAGACAGAGACTGACAGGGACAGGCATAGTGAGACAGATAGAGACAGACATAGAGAGACAGACAGTGACAGGCATAGAGACACTGGGAGAGACAGACATAGAGAGGGTAGACATGATAAATGAACCGTGGACAGAGAGACATTGACAGAGAGATATGGATAGTCAGGGAGTCGGAGAAAGAGGGCAACAGGCACAGAGATGCAGGGAGAGACAGACACAAAGAAACAGAGATCGACAGGGACAGACATAATAGACAGAAGATGCATCTTGGGTAGACATGGTAAATGAACCGTGGACAGAGAGACATTGACAGAGATATGTGGATAGTCAGGGAGTCGGAGAAAGGGGACAACAGGCACAGAGATGCAGGGAGAGACAGACACAAAGAAACAGAGACTGACAGGGACAGACATAAAAGACAGAAGGTGCAACTTGGGTAAACATAATAAAATGAACCGTCAATGGAGGAAGAGACAAGGAGCGACAGATGAGGTGAGAGAGAGAGAGGGTAATAGGGTGGGAGAGAGGGAGGAATGCACAGAGAAGGACACACAAAAACAGAGGGAGACAGGGAGGTATAGAGATACACAGACAGACAGACAGTGAGAGACAGACAGGGGGACAGTGAGAGACAGAGGGAGGTACAGAGATACACAGACAGACAGACAGTGAGAGGCAGACGGGGGACAGTGAGAGACAGAGGGAGGTACAGAGAAACACAGACAGACAGTGAGAGGCAGACGGGGGACAGTGAGAGACAGAGGGAGGTATAGAGATACACAGACAGACAGACAGTGAGAGGCAGACAGGGGGACAGGAAGAGACAGAGGGAGGTATAGAGATACACAGACAGACAGACAGTGAGAGACAGACAGGGGGATAGTGAGAGACAGAGGGAGGTACAGAGAAACAGAGACAGACAGACAGTGAGAGGCAGACAGGGGGACAGTGAGAGACAGACAGACAGATCTGGAGCAGTGAGACAGACAAGGAGGTACATAAAGACAGATTGGGAGACAGAGACAGACAGATACGGGGCAGTGAGATAGACAGGGAGGGACATAAAGACAGATTGTGAGACAGAGACAGACAGATACGGGGCAGTGAGACAGACAGCGAGGGACATACAGACAGATTGGGAGACAAAGAGAAAGGCAGGGAGACAGAGACATGTAGATTAGGAAATGACAGGAAGACTGGCGGAGACAGAAATTGCTAGCGAGACAACCAGAGACATAGCGATAGAAATAGGAGGACAGGGATACGGAGACAGAAATAACAAGAAGCAGCAGAGAGAGGAATGGAGGGCAGGACTATTATTACAAACAGTGTGGAGCCAGTGAGATCAACACAACTACTTCACCCGCCGAGCGCCCACAAACACGGGGAAGGCGGAGACTGATGGCCGCCGATGATTGACAGGTCGGCCCCGGGGACTCCCGCCCTTCATGTTGACTGCTGTGAGAGTGTAGAAACTGCGGCAAAACACCAATCATATTTCTTGTATCAGGATACCGTTTTTTCTGATAACTCGCTCCCCTAAGAAGCAGGTAGATGCAGAATACCATATACCCTGTGAGAAAATGAGACCTCTAGTTACAATCTCTATATATTTAGATAAGCATTTTACCATGTTATCATAACTGATATCCCGTAGTGAATGTTCGGGCGCACTGTGCCCGTAGTGAATGTTCGGGCGCACTGTGCCCGTAGTGAATGTTCGGGTGCACTGTGCCCGTAGTGAATGTTTTGGGCGCACTGTGCTCTTAGCGAATGCCGCCTCGAGTCAAAAGGCCGTGAATTTACGACTTCATAAGTACATAAAATGGCGTGTTAAAATGATAGGTATATGATAATAAGAAAACGTAGTGACTGACCCTGTAGGGATGCATGCTTGGCCTTTGGTCCCATAAAGTACTCTCTTCACCTACGGTGTGGGGACGTATTTTATGGACTAAGAGACATTAAACGGCCATCCTTACAGGCTCAGTAACCACGTTTTCTCTTAATAATGGAGTGGCTATTATCTCATCCCTGTTTTCTTTCCCCATAGACTTAACATTGGGAACTTATATCCAACTCCCATAGAGTATTTAGAAAAAATACTCAATGGGGATTATGTCACAAAGGTTAGCCCATAAGTCAATGAGAGGGGTGAAATAATTTCAGAATCCTATTCAAGTTTACGGTCTGGGCTAGATCCAATCTTTTTTGAATTGCTTTGTAATTCACGCAGCTTTGCCTTGTGAATTACTGCGCGATTCAAACTCAATGGGATATGAACTCGGATCGTAATCCTTCATAGGTTTCATCTACAGAACCGCAAGGCATTATTGCAAAATATGAGTGTCTGCCACCTTTAGAGGTACGGTAAATGATATTTTGGCAATTTGATTTTTTTTTAATTCAATACAGTGGAAACCTGGTGCAGTTGACACCTGCATCTTTTGACAACTCACTATAATATGAGAAAATGCAGTTACTGAGGCCATAGTGATATCTGTTCAAGGTCTTTTGTCCTGTAACTAAGACCCAATGCAGTGGGCGAAGGGTCGTAGTTATGAGACAAAAGACCGAGGACAGATATAACTATGGCTTCACTAACTACGTCTCCTTATTATCACGAAGATCAAGAAAAGGTCATTCTATATATCTCCTGACAATGATCCCAAACATTGGCGATACGTCATTCCCAGCAGCGGGCGGTATTTCATAGAAGTTCTTACACAGGTTTATGATAATAGACCTTTGATCTCAGTCTTAATGGTGTCTTCCACTTTAGGTGCCACTTTATAAGGTGAAAAGAAGTTACTTCAGTAAATATTTTGATGTTGCAGAGTCCAACGACTGTGTGAACGCCGATGGCTCCTCCTACCATCCCCTGGTCTCGGCAAACACGACCACAGAGGGCACCACCACCACCAACAGCTCTGCAGCAAACGGAACGGTGACTTCTACGACGACGTCAGGAACGCAGCCTCCGAGTGAGGCCACCAGTAAGTAGGTCATGACGAGTGAGTGAGGCCACCAGTAAGTAGGTCATGACGAGTGAGGCCGCCAGTAAGTAGGTCATGAGGAGTGAGTGAGGCCACCAGTAAGTAGGTCATGAGGAGTGAGTGAGGCCACCAGTAAGTAGGTCATGAGGAGTGAGGCCACCAGTAAGTAGGTCATGACGAGTGAGGCCACCAGTAAGTAGGTCATGACGAGTGAGGCCGCCAGTAAGTAGGTCATGACGAGTGAGTGAGGCCACCAGTAAGTAGGTCATGAGGAGTGAGAGAAGTGACCAGTAAGTAGGTCATGAGGAGTGAGTGAGGCCACCAGTAAGTAGGTCATGAGGAGTGAGTGAGGCCACCAGTAAGTAGGTCATGAGGAGTGAGTGAGGCCACCAGTAAGTAGGTCATGACGAGTGAGTGAGGCCACCAGTAAGTAGGTCATGACGAGTGAGTGAGGCCACCAGTAAGTAGGTCATGACGAGTGAGTGAGGCCACCAGTAAGTAGGTCATGAGGAGTGAGTGAGGCCACCAGTAAGTAGGTCATGAGGAGTGAGTGAGGCCACCAGTAAGTAGGTCATGAGGAGTGAGTGAGGCCACCAGTAAGTAGGTCATGAGGAGTGAGTGAGGCCACCAGTAAGTAGGTCATGACGAGTGAGTGAGGCCACCAGTAAGTAGGTCATGACGAGTTAGAGAAGTGACCAGTAAGTAGGTCATGAGGAGTGAGTGAGGCCACCAGTAAGTAGGTCATGAGGAGTGAGTGAGGCCACCAGTAAGTAGGTCATGACGAGTGAGTGAGGCCACCAGTAAGTAGGTCATGACGAGTGAGTGAGGCCACCAGTAAGTAGGTCATGAGGAGTGAGTGAGGCCACCAGTAAGTAGGTCATGAGGAGTGAGGCCACCAGTAAGTAGGTCATGACGAGTGAGGCCACCAGTAAGTAGGTCATGAGGAGTGAGTGAGGCCACCAGTAAGTAGGTCATGACGAGTGAGTGAGGCCACCAGTAAGTAGGTCATGACGAGTGAGTGAGGCCACCAGTAAGTAGGTCATGAGGAGTGAGTGAGGCCACCAGTAAGTAGGTCATGAGGAGTGAGGCCACCAGTAAGTAGGTCATGACGAGTGAGGCCACCAGTAAGTAGGTCATGACGAGTGAGGCCGCCAGTAAGTAGGTCATGACGAGTGAGTGAGGCCACCAGTAAGTAGGTCATGAGGAGTGAGAGAAGTGACCAGTAAGTAGGTCATGAGGAGTGAGTGAGGCCACCAGTAAGTAGGTCATGACGAGTTAGAGAAGTGACCAGTAAGTAGGTCATGAGGAGTGAGTGAGGCCACCAGTAAGTAGGTCATGAGGAGTGAGTGAGGCCACCAGTAAGTAGGTCATGACGAGTGAGTGAGGCCACCAGTAAGTAGGTCATGAGGAGTGAGTGAGGCCACCAGTAAGTAGGTCATGACGAGTGAGTGAGGCCACCAGTAAGTAGGTCATGAGGAGTGAGTGAGGCCACCAGTAAGTAGGTCATGAGGAGTGAGTGAGGCCACCAGTAAGTAGGTCATGAGGAGTGAGTGAGGCCACCAGTAAGTAGGTCATGACGAGTGAGTGAGGCCACCAGTAAGTAGGTCATGACGAGTTAGAGAAGTGACCAGTAAGTAGGTCATGAGGAGTGAGTGAGGCCACCAGTAAGTAGGTCATGAGGAGTGAGTGAGGCCACCAGTAAGTAGGTCATGACGAGTGAGTGAGGCCACCAGTAAGTAGGTCATGACGAGTGAGTGAGGCCACCAGTAAGTAGGTCATGAGGAGTGAGAGAAGTGACCAGTAAGTAGGTCATGAGGAGTGAGTGAGGCCACCAGTAAGTAGGTCATGAGGAGTGAGTGAGGCCACCAGTAAGTAGGTCATGACGAGTTAGAGAAGTGACCAGTAAGTAGGTCATGAGGAGTGAGTGAGGCCACCAGTAAGTAGGTCATGAGGAGTGAGTGAGGCCACCAGTAAGTAGGTCATGAGGAGTGAGTGAGGCCACCAGTAAGTAGGTCATGATGAGTGAGTGAGGCCACCAGTAAGTAGGTCATGACGAGTGAGTGAGGCCACCAGTAAGTAGGTCATGACGAGTGAGTGAGGCCACCAGTAAGTAGGTCATGACGAGTGAGTGAGGCCACCAGTAAGTAGGTCATGAGGAGTGAGTGAGGCCACCAGTAAGTAGGTCATGAGGAGTGAGGTCACCAGTAAGTAGGTCATGAGGAGTGAATGAGGCCACCAGTAAGTAGGTCATGAGAAGTGAGGCCACCAGTAAGTAGGTCATGAGGAGTGAGTGAGGCCACCAGTAAGTAGGTCATGAGGAGTGAGGTCACCAGTAAGAAGGTCATGAGGAGTGAGTGAGGCCACCAGTAAGTAGGTCATGAGGAGTGAGTGAGGCCACCAGTAAGTAGGTCATGACGAGTGAGTGAGGCCACCAGTAAGTAGGTCATGAGGAGTGAGTGAGGCCACCAGTAAGTAGGTCATGACGAGTAAGGCCGCCAGTAAGTAGGTCATGAGGAGTGAGTGAGGCCACCAGTAAGTAGGTCATGAGGAGTGAGTGAGGCCACCAGTAAGTAGGTCATGAGGAGTGAGTGAGGCCACCAGTAAGTAGGTCATGACGAGTGAGAGAAGTGACCAGTAAGTAGGTCATGACGAGTGAGGCCACCAGTAAGTAGGTCATGAGGAGTGAGTGAGGCCACCAGTAAGTAGGTCATGAGGAGTGAGTGAGGCCACCAGTAAGTAGGTCATGACGAGTGAGAGAAGTGACCAGTAAGTAGGTCATGACGAGTGATGCCGCCAGTAAGTAGGTCATGACGAGTTAGAGAAGTGACCAGTAAGTAGGTCATGATTAGTGAATCTGTCAGTAAGTAGGTCATAATTAGTGAGTAAGGCCACCAGTATCATTTCTGTTGATAAAAATATCGCACGAGCTTGCAGAGGGGTACGAGGGGCCGTCCCAATAAGGTAAACATGCATCACTAACTCCTAAGTTGGTTTGACATTAGCTCAGTATTGTAACTATTGTGCTAACGTTCATTCTATTCACAAACAATCATTTCTAAGGAAAGAGAAAATGTCGTATCTATCACTTACACGATGAACTTTTCGAATGCCATACTTAACACTTTGAAAACCCTTCGAAACCCGTACTGCATACTTTGAAAGTACATGCAGTGACGTAATCTGATTGGCTAAGTGTACTTTACTTGTGTAGAAATATTGGTGTCGGCCTTTTGTTTTTGCCTTTTTCTTGCTGGCTGGTGTGTGGTGTTTTGCCACGTCTCTTAAGATTATGTTTTTTTTATTGCAGGTTCGACGAAGACCGTGACGACGACGACGACGGCCCAGTCTACGGTGATGAGACCCATCCCCGACCTGCGACCTCAACCGCCGCCAGGTACGGCCTGCTGTATCCACGACTGTACTGCACAGTGTGCCGGACACTGTTCTTATTATCCACTGTGTACTGCACAGTGTGCCGTACACTATTCTTATTATCCACTGCTGTACTGCACAGTGTGCCGTACACTATTCTTATTATCCACTGCTGTACTGCACAGTGTGCCGTATACTGTTCTTATTATCCACTGTGTACTGCACAGTGTGCCGTACACTATTCTTATTATCCACTGCTGTACTGCACAGTGTGCCGTACACTGTTCTTATTATCCACTGTGTACTGCACAGTGTGCTGTACACTATTCTTATTATCCACGACTGTACTGCACAGTGTGCCGGACACTATTCTTATTATCCACTGTGTACTGCACAGTGTGCTGTACACTATTCTTATTATCCACTGCTGTACTGCACAGTGTGCCGTACACTATTCTTATTATCCACTGTGTACTGCACAGTGTGCCGTACACTATTCTTATTATCCACTGCTGTACTGCACAGTGTGCTGTACACTATTCTTATTATCCACATCCACTGCTGTACTGCACAGTGTGCTGTACACTATTCTTATTATCCACATCCACTGCTGTACTGCACAGTGTGCCGTACACTATTCTTATTATCCACTGCTGTACTGCACAGTGTGCCGTACACTATTCTTATTATCCACATCCACTGCTGTATTGCACAGTGTGCCGGACACTATTCTTATTATCCACTGTTGTACGGCACAGTGTGCCGTACACTATTCTTATTATCCACTGCTGTACGGCACAGTGTGCCATACACTATTCTTATTATCCACTACTGTACGGCACAGTGTGCTGTACACTATTCTTATCATCCACTACTGTACGGCACAGTGTGCTGTACACTATTCTTATCATCCACTACTGTACGGCACAGTGTGCCGTACACTATTCTTATTATCCACTGCTGTACGGCACAGTGTGCTGTACACTTTTCTTATCATCCACTACTGTACGGCACAGTGTGCTGTACACTATTCTTATCATCCACTACTGTACGGCACAGTGTGCCGTACACTATTCTTATTATCCACTGCTGTACGGCAGAGTGTGCCATACACTATTCTTATTATTCCCTACTGTACGGCAGAGTGTGCCGTACACTATTCTTATTATCCACCGCTGTACTGCATAGTGTGCCATACACTATTCTTTTTCTTTTTTTGGAGGGCTGAACTCTGTTTATTAATCCAGAAAAAAAGCATCTATTCTGTAAAACATGTGAACAATCCATCGATGCACAATTGTATATCCAATATACCACACCTGCTTACTCCAACGCGGACAATAACTGGGAAAAGAAAACATACAAGAACCTCGCACCAGAGAAACAAATATAGAATGTTTGCACATAGTTCTTTCACTATCCTTAAAAACTCTGACAATAAATGTATAAGATGCAGCATCAAAAACACCGTACACTATTCGTATTATCCACTGCTGTACTGCATAGTGTGCCGTAAACTATTCTATTGTGATGTACTGCACATACCCAGAGCATACAGATATATCCACCTAATACACAGTACACATACAAAATATCAAAACGTCTGTACAGAAATGTGTGTAGCTTCAGCAGGGTGGCTCAAATCAAATATATTACAACATAAAAGTCTGGAAATGCTAATGTAGAGGAAATTCCGCTGGGGCTAAATTTCACGTAGCATTGACGTAGGTTTATCAGAAATGCTAGTTTTCCACTTTTCCATGGAAATCCCTGTTTTTCCAGTTGATACTACTCTTTCTTTCTTGTGTAAGTTACATGTAATCTAAATTGAGCCTTATTCATATAATTTATTTCAATCTCCTCACTTACACTCAGCAGCATTTCTCAGTCCCTCTAAGGCAGTCAATTCCAGATGAACTATATCTAAACTTTTTATCCGTACTGACATCCCTATGTAGAATATAGTGGAAACCTATGACCCTATACCCGCGGCATATAAAACCTGCAAGCTAGCAGACTGTCGTGTAAGTGATGCTTCCTGAATAAAAAAAAAAAAAAAAAAAAAAAGTTTAGGGTCAGAGTTGGTATCCCATCGAGTTTAAATTACATAGCGATTCAGACGAGGTGGGATCAAGCTCTGACCGTAAACTTTCGGAATTCATCTCATCCCTCACATTGACTAATTGTGACCTAATTCCCCATTGAGTATTTTTGCTAAATACTCCATGGGCATTGGGTACGGGTTCCAAATGTTAAGTGCATGAGGAAAAAATACCAGGGGTGAGATAAAATGGCATTCTTTTCTGATATATGGTTGAATGATGCTTTTTATTATAAAATCTGAGACTAAGCTGGTTGGTTCGGTGTGCAAATACACCACTCGCTTGATCGCTACACAATTTTGCTTGGTTTCACTTCGTGAAATCTCTACGCAATGAAACTTACATGTGTTCCCATGACGGACCTCCCTCATTAGTTTCCTGGATACGATCAGGTACATACACACATATACCATCATTAGTTAACGCATTCAGTCCTGCACCCGAGCAGTTGCATCCCGCACTGATCCTGACTATGATTTTGGAGAGACCCCTGAAGTTCTGAACCTACATACACTCATGTCATACATTCAAAAATTATTACCATGAAAGCCAGGGTGCCATTGGGTACAATATTCTAACCCACAATGAATTAGAACGATAATGTTTTTTCTGTATATTTTAAAAGAAATAGATCTATAATTTCTTACTTAAATTTGCACTTATTTCCAATTTGAAATGACACGTAAAAATAAACCCGGAGGCATCTTCAGGCCCTACATGGCAATGGCTCCAAGCACCTTCAGGATTGAAAGAGTTAATTGATGAAAATCACTAATTGAACTGAAAACTGTGTCTGTATTTTCTGCCGCTGTTGATACTGAGTTCTCTTAGCCCTCATGCCCTGTGGTGTGTTGTCTTCTCTAGACCACTTTAGTCTTCTCTACCCCAGTGAGGGGGAGGCCAACCAGGGTAAGTGTACGCGCTTTGGACTAGACCGGACCACCAGGTACATAGGACCCACTAACGTTAGCCCAGTGGGGCCTTTAGAGACACAAACAGTGGACATTAACCAGGGACAATTAATATTCACACTAAACCTTAGCACACACAAGCGTAACACGTAAACCTCTGACGGTGCACCTCTCATCGCTTCTCTCTGGCTCTAAGCCTGATTCTTAAAGTTTGTTCGTCTCTTAAGGCTGGATTCCACCCAGGTGAAGTTGGTGCCGATCCCCACTCAGGCCCTACTCGGGGGGCTGCTCTAGCCCTGATCTGAACAGGAACCCAACATGGCCGGAGCAAGATCGGGACATTATTTGAGTAAATGGAATGAAGCCCTAAGCAGTGAGATTTCTCTTTCTTTCAGTGTTCATTTGTCTCTCTCTATTTTTCTCTGAGCAGTTGGATTTCTTGCTACTTATAGCTTAGATCATTTGAGAAAGAAAAACCCTCTGGTGCCATATTTTATGCTAGTCCCCTACTGCATTGTACAATATGCCCACTAGGCTCAGTGGTTAAGGTATTGGACCCGTAATCACAAGGTTGCACACCTTTGTGGGTTTGAGTCCCACTGCAGTCACCTTTCTCCTTCATCACCAGCAGTGGTAGATTTACTGTTATATCAAAGGCCAATCCTTCTCATACCATGTCTATGTGGTGTGGTGTACAGCCACCGTTATCCTTCATCCCCAACAGTGGTAGATTTACTGCTATATCAAAGGCCAGGCCTTCTCATACCATGTCTATGTAGTGTGGTGTGAGGCCACCTTTCTCCTTCACCCCAAACAGTGGTAGATTTACTGCTATATCAAAGGCCAGTCCTTCTCATACCATGTCTATGTGGTGTGGTGTACAGCCACCTTTATCCTTCATCCCCAACAGTGGTAGATTTACTGCTATATCAAAGGCCAGGCCTTCTCATACCATGTCTATGTGGTGTGGTGCACAGCCACCTTTCTCCTTCATCCCCAACAGTGGTAGATTTACTGCTATATCAAAGGCCAGGCCTTCTCATACCATGTCTATGTGGTGTGGGAAGTAAAAGATGTGTAGGGGGAGATTTCTACCTAGATTCATCACTACCCAACCAAAGTAAGTCTAATAGAACATGTTAGACTTTAAACTAACATGCAAGTAAAGAAAATAAGCATAGAGCCAGTGAGAAGTTATGAGAGGAATGCACCACGAAGCTGACCGAGACTCGGCAAGTTTCTCAGTTGGAAATGTTTTTTTATCTTTTAAATGTTGCTCCAAGAGGTGGTCCATGTATAACTCAATAATTGGTGAAGGAATAGGGGATAATTGAATTATACTTACTACTAAAGGGAAGGTACTAAAAGCAGGGCAAGTACTTTGCCTGTTATATGTGTCTGGAGAATATAGTGTAGCTCGTAGACTCTGTGTCCTGGTCATTAGGAATGCCAATGAAATTGTCACGAGGGCAAACTAGAGTAGCATTATCAGGACTGTAATCTAAACGTTATTGAAAAGGTAATACTAGCCTTCCCAAATACACCATCATGCCTTGATGTGACATTAATCTTATTCTTCTTCTATGAAAAATGAGATGTTATACAAGAAGACATCAAAACAAAATTTGAAGGTAGTTTCCTCTTTAGTTCAATCTTGTTCAATATATTTTGTTTCTTTTCAAATCACTTTGTACGTAAACAAAAGGAATTGCTCTCTATTGTCAACAATATGAATGGCAACAAAAGCTTGATGATTCTTGATGGTTATTGGTGGTTGAAAATTACTGTTCCCTGAAAACATCAACTTCTACCAACATAGGTTTAAGTTAGTTATAAAATCAAATATTTAATCTAATAATTACATGTTAACACATTTTAAGTATCTATAGATAGGTAAAATACTGATCAGTTCATTTTGCTGGGTTTCTGCTGTTGCTTAAAAGCACGGAAAATTTGACATCCACATAGGAATTACATGAAAGAGTTTTTTAAATCTAAATATCTTATTTAACATTTACTCACAGTGGTAGATTATAATCTAATCATGTATTCACAGATCCGGTTTTTTTAGATTTCTAATATAAAGGTAAATCAGGTTTAAAATGTGCACTAATAAATGGATGGTGTAGGGTAGCGGGTAGCACACCATAGAATTTGGAGGCAGTGGTTCAATTTTCTTTCCAGGTGAATAGAAGTGTTGTGATATGAAAGTTTTAAAGTGTGGCCGTCTATCTAGATATTCATAATATGTTGACAGTATGACCATGTACCTAGTCGTCCATGTGGTCTATAAAGTATGTCCACAAGTACTGCCAGCAGTGTCTTATGTTTGGTCATATATACCTAGACAATAATGGCCGTAGTGTCTAAGTGTATGGCCATAAATGCATAGACATTGATAACCTTAATGTCTAAGGTGATGGCTTTATACCTAGACTTTCATACCTAAGTGTTTAAAGTCTGGTCATATATACCTAATCATTCATGATTTGATTATCTAAGGATAAGGCCACATATACCTAGACATTCATGATCTGCTTGTCTAAGGGTAAAGCAATATGTATGCCTAGGCATTCATTGCCTTAATCTCTAAGGGTATAGCCATACATATGTATCTATGCATTCATTGCCTGCATTTATAAAGGTATGGCCATATATACCTTGATTTTTATTGCTTGAATTCCAAAAGCTATGGCCATATATACCTAGACTTTTTTTGCTTGAATTCCAAAAGCTATGGCCATATATACCTAGACTTTTTTTGCTTAAAATATCAAAGCTATGGCCTAAAGGTAAAGGTATCACCATTTATAACTAGAATTTTGTTGCTTGAATTCCTAGGGGTATGGCCATATATACCTAAATTTGATTGTTTGAATTCCTAAAGGTATGGCCATATATACCTAGACTTTCATGACGTGAATGTCGTATGTATGACCGGATACTTAATGTATCTTAGCACTAAGGTTAAATATATGTATCGAGACTTCTTTAAAGGGAAGCGTGACCTCGTGGATACAATGGTAGTGGGTTTCGTGATCAGTTGATGTGCTTTAAGAATAGAAGACGTAGAAATATTCCCGTCAATACATTCACTCACGGTTACACCTGTATTCCAACATTCCGGGCGAGTTTTCTCCTTATGTAACGGACGTAATGAATGCTCCCTCTGAGAGTGATTCCCACAGTGATAAGCTTAATATAATTTGTAGAGAAATGAGCCAATTACACTTACAATTCCAGCTGGGCGGTGTTGTAGCGCGGACTGGGGTCCGTCTCACACCCTCCTCTCCCTCATCTCATTAAGGTAATCAGTGGGCAATCAATCAGCAAAACCAGCCACCCGCCTAATGAGCGGACAATGATGAATGGTGGCCAGTCCCACCCGAGGTGTTTAATATAGCACTGACATGCCGCACGGGCTTGTAATGGGATTTAGTGGAATAGTTCAAGTAGGCTTAATTTGAAGCCTTCTGATTACCCGAGTTAACCTCTCCTTCATTCCAGTGCCTGATGGTAATTGCGGGGTCGACTGCCCTGAAATACTCCTCGGACCGAATTAAAACTCGTTTAAAGGCATATCGGAACAACTACAGCCAAGCCAAGTATTGATAATTATGGCAACGCCCCATCAGTGAAAATAACATATTTTGTCCAGTTTATTCTAAACGAATAAGTAAATACACTTCTTTACATTTGTTTGATTCGTTTCGGAAATCTACGGAAACCATATTGTTATTTTGTTTTTTTTAATTAAAACTATAGTGTTTTGATACTTGAATCTGGAATATTAAGCATGCACTGATTTCTGTGAAAGAATTTTTTTTTTGAGAATTTCTATATGTTTTAATGTAATAACAAATATCGTCAAAAACCAAAAAGATCACCCCTACATTTCAAGTTAAACATGACTTTATTCTACAACCCTCCAAATTATATGAGTTTCATTTATTTTGAGCTGAATTGTTTGATTTGTCTTTGATTATCATCGAGATGTGGATAACGGACGTCGCTTGTGTGGCGGACTCCAAGCTCTCTGTGTTGTAAACGTGTCGGTTTTCTACATCCAGTCAATCTCTGCTACTACCACCCTCCTCATCATCATAGAGTGTTGTATTCACATGACAATTACACAACCATGTGGCAGTCACCTCATGACCATCACCCATCAAATACATCACTATCACATGATGATGAATACATGACAATGTCAATAACTACCATGTGACAGCCATGTGGTGCTCGCAATTCCATGACTCATGTAATAAAGGCACAAGTATCATCTGACTATGACATGACTTCCTGACAGTCACATGGCCATCGTATGACTATCACATGATAATATCATGACAATCACGTGATCACCACGTGAGGTCACATGACGCGTGTCACGTGTCACGTGATCACCACGTTAGGTCACATGACGCGTGTCACGTGATCACCACGTGAGGTCACTTGACGCGTGTCACGTGATCACCACGTGAGGTCACATGACACGTGTCACGTGACTTCTGACGTGTGTTTCTCTCTGCAGGAGATGGCCAGGGACCCGGCGACTTCTTCTCGCTCGGAGAGGGAAATCCATGTACGTATTGACCTTATTTACATATTAGATTACTTTGTAGAGTTTATCAATTACCTATATAATTCATGAAATCGTAATGGTTTATTAATCACTTATAGTGAAGTCTCCATTGACAATATAAGGAACCGCAGTATATTACCTGAATAAAAAAAACAAAAAAACTACGACCTATTGGTTCTTAGCTGTTGAAACCCATGAACACTAATTGCGAGTTTCAAAGCCATATATACTACTCACAATGTACCCTCTCCTTACCCACATCATTCATAATGTACCCTCCCTTTACCCACATCATTCATAATGGACCCTCCCTTTACCCACACCATTCATAATGTACCCTCCCTTTACCCACATCATTCATAATGTACCCTCCCTTTACCCACATCATTCATAATGTACCCTCCCTTTACCCACATCATTCATAATGTACCCTCCCTTTACCCACATCATTCATAATGTACCCTCCCTTTACCCACATCATTCATAATGTACCCTCTCTTAACCCATATTATACATAACACACTCTTTAATATAAAATACTCTTTCCGTTTGGAGGGGTACAGTGGGCACCGCCATATTAATCACAACGTACCCCCTCTTTAATATAAGACTCTCTCTGGTTGCAGCGGAACATGGCGGCATCTCGGAGGGGTACAGTGGGCGCCGCCATATTAATCACAATGTATCCTGTCTTTACCCACATTACTCACACTTATTCCGGTTACAGCGGAACATGGCGGCATCTCGGAGGGCTACAGTGGGCGCCGCCATGAGAGCAGCGGCTCGTCCGGTGGCCGCGCTGGTCCCGAGCCTGTGCCCACCCCTACAGGTGTGGGTTCGGCCGGGAGCCAGCCGTCGGACCGTCCCACGGAGGGTCAAGGCAGCAGGAGAGGCAGCGGCAGCGGCTACACCCCAGGTCAGTCCCTGCACTGCTTTGTTTTCAGATAATGAACTTTTCTTCTTACCTGCTATGTATAAAGAGATGGTAGAAACCGAGGCGTGAGCGTCTACCTGTATCATCCATGACCACTCACCACCACCCAAAAATAAAAATTCGAAAAAGTTGAGAAAAAGAATCAATTTATTTCTTTTCAAAAAGGCGATTCTTTTTTCTTCTTTTGAAAAAAAGGGCCATATTTTTTTAAGATCGAACGGACGAAAAGATGAATTATCATACTATTAAATAAAGAATGATTGATTCTGACGGGAGTTTTATAAGACAAATGTAGTATGAATTGAGCCTCATTCACGCCAAGAAAACCGTTGGAAGCTTCCCACACGACACCAAACCCAATCCACGGCCAACGCTGACGTGTTGTCCATGTTTTCTCAGTCTCTCTGAGGCAGTAAGTTCCATATGAACAATATTTCCACTTCTTATCCCCAACCCCACCTGACATCTCTGACGCACGGGGGGTCAGGGACAGAGAAACCAGAAAGTAGCGAACAAAGATAACAGGGTTCACTTCTCCAAGGAAATCCACTTTTTCATTGAGTATTATGAAATCAACGCATAAAAAGTCTTTTTTGAGCGTGGGAATATGTACGCTCAGATACGCTGCATAAAGGCTACAGAGTTTGAAAAGGTTACATAGACTGAGGTTGCTGCATACACCTAACCCTTCACTATCTATGTGCAAAATCTCTGTGCCATTGGTAAAGGGAAGTGCGCGTGATATGACAAGTAACCTTTGATATCATTGTTCAATTCATATAGAAATCTTAAGCACGTTGTTGTACCTACATTCTTTGGAAACTTTATGTTTATTGACCCATAATATTCTATATTGAAGAAAGAAATGAACTTGATGACTCAAAGCATCACCCTGCCGTGCCCGGGTGAGGCCTTCACATCACAGTGTGACGTCACACTGACGTCACAGTGTGACATACAGTATAAACCATACAATGGTTATCAATAGAAGGTGAAATAATCTAATTGACAGTTACGCCGGGTATTTTTAACGTATAACTACAGTCACCCTGTTTCAGTATATTGTACGTAATAAATGATATACATAATATGCATGCTATTGCCCGTTATAAGCCCGTATCTAGTCAGAATGAGAATGGTCCCACTTGACCCATCAATGTTCATCCTCCCTTTTCCCCAGATCCATCCCTCCACCACCCCTCCCCCCTCGGCCAGCCCGGCTGCATGCCACATGTTGATTAACGATTACTAGCCGTGCTCTTTTATCCCTGATAATCAGTGCCTGTTGGGCTCCGTCCTTTTTCCATAACGTTATCCATTGATATTAATGGTCATCATATGTTTTTTCCCCTCCATTTCGCGTTGTATTTATGACTGGTATCATTGGCCATCATGTGTTGTTGGAATTTATCGCCTGTGATCGGCCGCTCTTTGCTGTGCTTTGATCGTCGGACTGTGGCGACCAACACCAAAGTGTTCCTAAGATACCGGCAGTGGGGCGGGTGGGGGTAGGGTGCCATCCAGGAGAGCGGAGAATGGTAAGGTGAGGGGAGGGTGGTTTCACGGTGAGGGGAGGGTGGCTGTATGGTGAGGGGAGGGTGGCTGTATGGTGAGGGGAGGGTGGCGTCATGGTGAGGGGAGGGTGGCTGTATGGTGAGGGGAGGGTGGCTGTATGGTGAGGGGAGGGTGGCTGTATGGTGAGGGGAGTATGGCTTCATGGTGAGGGGAGGATGGCTGTATGGTGAGGGGAGGGTGGATGTATGGTGAGGGGAGGGTGGCTTCACGGTGAGGGGAGGGTGGCTTCACAGTGAGGGGAGGGTGGCTGTATGGTGAGGGGAGGGTGGCTGTATGGTGAGGGGAGGGTGGCTTCATGGTGAGGGGAGGGTGGCTTCACGGTGAGGGGAGGGTGGCTGTATGGTGAGGGGAGGGTGGCTGTATGGTGAGGGGAGGGTGGCTTCACGGTGAGGGGAGGGTGGCTTCATGGTGAGGGGAGGGTGGCTGTATGGTGAGGGGAGGGCGGCTGTATGGTGAGGGAAGGGTGGCTTCACGGTGAGGGGAGGGTGGCTGTATGGTGAGGGGAGGGTGGCTGTATGGTGAGGGGAGGTTGGCTTCATGGTGAGGGGAGGGTGGCTTCACGGAGAGGGGAGGGTGGCTTCACGGTGAGGGGAGGGTGGCTTCACGGTGAGGGGAGGGTGGCTTCACAGGGAGGGGAGGGTGGCTTCACGGTGAGGGGAGGGTGGCTGTAAGGTGAGGGGAGGGTGGCTTCACGGTGAGGGGAGGGTGGCTTCACGGTGAGGGGAGGGTGGCTGTATGGTGAGGGGAGGGTGGCTGTATGGTGAGGGGAGGGTGGCTGTATGGTGAGGGGAGTATGGCTTCATGGTGAGGGGAGGATGGCTGTATGGTGAGGGGAGGGTGGATGTATGGTGAGGGGAGGGTGGCTTCACGGTGAGGGGAGGGTGGCTTCACAGTGAGGGGAGGGTGGCTGTATGGTGAGGGGAGGGTGGCTGTATGGTGAGGGGAGGGTGGCTGTATGGTGAGGGGAGGTTGGCTTCATGGTGAGGGGAGGGTGGCTTCACGGAGAGGGGAGGGTGGCTTCACGGTGAGGGGAGGGTGGCTTCACGGTGAGGGGAGGGTGGCTTCACAGGGAGGGGAGGGTGGCTTCACGGTGAGGGGAGGGTGGCTGTAAGGTGAGGGGAGGGTGGCTTCACGGTGAGGGGAGGGTGGCTTCACGGTGAGGGGAGGGTGGCTGTATGGTGAGGGGAGGGTGGCTGTATGGTGAGGGGAGGGTGGCTTCCGGTGAGGGGAGGGTGGCTGTATGGTGAGGGGAGGGTGGATGTATGGTGAGGGGAGGGTGGCTTCATGGTCAGGGGAGGGTGGCTTCACGGTGAGGGGAGGGTGGCTTCACAGTGAGGGGAGGGTGGCTGTATGGTGAGGGGAGGGTGGCTGTATGGTGAGGGGAGGGTGGCTGTATGGTGAGGGGAGGGTGGCTTCACGGTGAGGGGAGGGTGGCTGTATGGTGAGGGGAGGGTGGCTGTATGGTGAGGGGAGGTTGGCTTCATGGTGAGGGGAGGGTGGCTTCACGGAGAGGGGAGGGTGGCTTCACGGTGAGGGGAGGGTGGCTTCACGGTGAGGGGAGGGTGGCTTCACAGGGAGGGGAGGGTGGCTTCACGGTGAGGGGAGGGTGGCTGTAAGGTGAGGGGAGGGTGGCTTCACGGTGAGGGGAGGGTGGCTTCACGGTGAGGGGAGGGTGGCTGTATGGTGAGGGGAGGGTGGCTGTATGGTGAGGGGAGGGTGGCTTCCGGTGAGGGGAGGGTGGCTGTATGGTGAGGGGAGGGTGGATGTATGGTGAGGGGAGGGTGGCTTCATGGTCAGGGGAGGGTGGCTTCACGGTGAGGGGAGGGTGGCTTCACAGTGAGGGGAGGGTGGCTGTATGGTGAGGGGAGGGTGGCTTCACGGTGAGGGGAGGGTGGCTGTATGGTGAGGGGAGTATGGCTTCATGGTGAGGGGAGGGTGGCTGTATGGTGAGGGGAGGGTGGATGTATGGTGAGGGGAGGGTGGCTTCACAGTGAGGGGAGTGTGGCTTCACGGTGAGGGGAGGGTGGCTTCACGGTGAGGGGAGGGTGGCTTCACGGTGAGGGGAGGGTGGCTTCATGGTGAGGGGAGGGTGGCTTCACGGTGAGGGGAGGGTGGCTGTATGGTGAGGGGAGGGTGGCTGTATGGTGAGGGGAGGGTGGCTGTATGGTGAGGGGAGGGTGGCTTCACAGTGAGGGGAGGGTGGCTTCATGGTGAGGGGAGGGTGGCTGTATGGTGAGGGGAGGGTGGCTGTATGGTGAGGGGAGGGTGGCTGTATGGTGAGGGGAGGGTGGCTTCACAGTGAGGGGAGGGTGGCTTCATGGTGAGGGGAGGGTGGCTGTATGGTGAGGGGAGGGTGGCTTCACGGTGAGGGGAGGGTGGCTTCATGGTGAGGGGAGGGTGGCTGTATGGTGAGGGGAGGGTGGCTGTATGGTGAGGGGAGGGTGGCTTCATGGTGAGGGGAGGGTGGCTGTATGGTGAGGGGAGGGTGGCTTCATGGTGAGGGGAGGGTGGCTTCACGGTGAGGGGAGGGTGGCTGTATGGTGAGGGGAGGGTGGCTGTATGGTGAGGGGAGGGTGGCTTCACAGTGAGGGGAGGGTGGCCTCACAGTGAGGGGAGGGTGGCTTCACGGTGAGGGGAGGGTTGCTGTATGGTGAGGGGAAGGTGGATTTACAGTGAGGGGAGGGTGGCTTGACCGTGAGGGGCTGCAGTGAGAGGGGATGGCTTCCCGGAAAGGGGTAGATGGCTTCCTGGTACAAGGTTTCTGGCTTCTCAGTGAGGGGCATGTGGCTTCCTCATGGGAGGGAGAGGCAAGTAGCTTCCGGATGGCTTCCTGGTGTGGGGTCTCTGGCTTTCCAGTTAGATGATGAGATATTGTAATAAAACTTGGGTACTATGAAGGTATTTGATAAATCTTGACATGAGCTTGTCTAACGATTTCAGAAAATTATGTTTTGACAACTAGTAGGTTAGATCTGATTTTAAAAAGATTTGAATACCCTTTATAACGTCAAAAAAACTGAAAACAAGATAGATTAAGCAGGACGGACAGAAAAGTTTGGATCAGTATTGTCAATAGCTTTTGTACGTTAGGATGGGGAGTTAGCTGAGCGGTTAAAGCACTGGACTCGGGATGGTATGGACCAGTCTTGTCTCGTCCGCGCCACACGTCTATCCAGGCTTGAGGCCCCGTTGATTGATGCCTGACGGACTACGACCGGTTTATCGGCCTGCGCGACACCGATCGCTCGTCCAGAAACTGTCAAACAGATTGAAAGCTAACTCATGTACATAATGTGAGTCGGTGAGCAATACTAGTGTTGGTTGAGCTTCACTGACATATCACTGCATGAGCTAACAGGGTTACTAAGCTTTCACCATGCCCTTAGCGCACGTTGTGTATGCGTGCCATTTGGTGCCACACCGTATACAGCGCAGACGTGCTCGTTGACGCCGGCGTAATGGCTGTCATTGGACCGTGGTATTTGCCACCGGCCGTAAACATACACAGGTGCCCGCTATACATCTACAGACGTGAGCGTAAACACACACAGGTGCCCGCTATACATCTACAGACGTGGCCGTAAACATACACAGGTGCCCGCTATACATCTACAGACATGGCCACAAACACACACAGGTGCCCGCTATACGTCCACAGACGTGAGCATAAACATACACAGGTGCCCTCTATACGTCTACAGACGTGGCCGTAAACACACACAGATGCCCGCTATACGTCCACAGACGTGAGCATAAACATACACAGGTGCCCTCTATACATCTACAGACGTGGCCGTAAACACACACAGGTGCCCGCTATACGTCCACAGACGTGAGCGTAAACATACACAGGTGCCCTCTATACGTCTACAGACGTGAGCATAAACATACACAGGTGCCTGCTATACATCTACAGACGTGGCCGTAAACATACACAGGTGCCCGCTATACATCTACAGACATGGCCACAAACACACACAGGTGCCCGCTTTACGTCTACAGACGTGAGCGTAAACACATCAAATGTAGGTAACCAAGGCGTGGCTTAAACTGTAGTAAACATTAATTTTATTATCCATGGTGTACAAAGTACCCATTGACAATGTATGGGGACTCTTTAAACCACTACCCATTGTTTAAAAACTGTCAGATGCCATACTGTGGTATACGGATTCAAACATATGGCAATTCCTGGGTTTCGTCGATTATAGAAGATGGATGATCAATACACCAAACGATGGTTTTGTAGCTAGGAGGCTCTGTAAACCACTCGATGTCTGTAAACCACTTATTACTATGCATCAACCTCAGGTGGGTTATGGCCGCATGGCCACAAAACTTTCAGTTATTGTCAATAAACATATGCCTGCACTTCGCGAATACACAGATATTTATGTATAGATAAAAGATGAAAAGAAGTTGACCTAGTCCGCCGCCACCTCTCCCGTTTACAGTAATGCCTTATAAATAGGTCTATGCTGAACCACACAGAACAATAGTGTTTTGTAAGTCGGTTCTAATAAAAAACTGTATAAAACCCAAAAGAATGCAGGGTGTGTTATATGGAATTAAGATACTCAGTAGGGTTTTTGGAAGATCTTATCATCAAAATTGTTAATAAAAGATTGGATTTTACACGTAACACGGACTTCGTAAGCATTACTCCAACTGCACTAGCCCCGGGCATATTATCCAATTTTTCCGGATCTCTCTGAGGCAGAAAAATCCACATGAAAAATATATCCACTTTTCTCCATGACCCCAACTAACATCCCTGACATTGGGCTATTGGCGGAAGGGGCAGATCTTGCCCTGGCCAAGCGGGTCGTGTAGACATACAAGCGGGGATCTCTGCTTGGAGAGTGTGAGGAGAACTCCGGCTGGTTGCGTCAGGCCGATGAGCCACTCGCCCAAACAGTGTTATTACCGTTATGACTATCAGAAGGCTGGCGCCTGGCTTGAAGCTGAACGGAGCAGCTAGGAGCTGCTCGAAGCTGCTTGGAGCGGCTCGGGCCTGCTCGGGGCTGCTCGGACCTGCTTGGAGCGGCTCGGCCCAGCTCGGGGCTGCTCGGACCTGCTTGGAGCGGCTCGGGCCTGCTCGGGGCTGCTCGGACCTGCTCGGAGCTGTTCACGACGGTTAGTGGCTGCTCGGGGCTGCTTGGGGCGGCTTGGAGCTGCTCGGAGCTGCTCGGAGCTGCTCGGCACTGCTCGGAGCGGCTCGGGGCTGCTCGGAGCTGATCGGACCAGCTCGCGGCTGCTCGGAGCTGTTCGGAGCTGCTCGCAGCTGTTCGGAGCGGCTCGGAGCTGCTCGGCACTCCTCAGAGCGGCTCGGAGCTGCTCGTGACAGGTTCGGAGCAGTAGGCGCGCCGTAAGTAGGGCAGCCCTCTCCGACAACTATCAGCCACTCTCTGTAAACACCAGCTCATTTCTCCGCATTCCCCCCGCGGACTTCTCAGCCATGCCGCCATCTTATCTGGTGAAGGGGCGCTTGTTAACCTAACATACATCCCACTTTATAGTGATGAGCAATATGCACATCCATATGTGTACTACTGTCCAATATGCACGCCCTTATACATACTGCTGACCAATATGTACATCCATATGTATACTACTGTCCACTCCGAGGATTATATGGTATTTAGGTATCTAGTTGTACAATATAAGTGGTATGTATTTACCTTGTCGGGACATTCTTACAACCCTTTCTTCTTTTGATAAATTGTTCAACTCGCTCTTCGAGCTTGTTGAATACATTCGGGACGTAAGGTCTTCAAATAAAAGCGGCCGTAATCTCCTGGACTAGATTACGCAATATCCTCGCATTGGCTCGGCTATAACATCGCATTTACCGCCGCTTGTATGTGAGGTTGATATCGCGCGTGTAATCACCTGCAGACCTCCACCTGGCGGACGCGGGCCCCTCACTGCCCGCCTCGCGTCCTCAGCCTGACCAGCGCCTCGTCTACTTCCCGCTCCGTGGCGCTGCACGTCTGTAGGCGCTCAGCTGACCCGCGTGGAATGATTCCCCCCCCCCGCCCGCCTAGCGAGCCTCACAAACAATACGCCGCCTCAGCGAGGGGCTCTCATCTCTCCCGCCTCCAGGGGGGGCTCGCCCCTTTAATCTGTTCCGTGGTCTTAGGCTCGCCGGTTTCTCACCGAGAAATAATATCCGATTGTGGCATATGAAGAAAGCGGCGTGTGCAGTGGGGTGTGACTGTGGGCGCGCGGGCGTGTGCAGCCAGGCGTGTCGGCGGGGGGGAGGGGCAGTGAGGGGGGCGGGGGCAGTGAGGGGGCGGGGGGCAGTGAGGGGGCGGGGGGCAGTTGGGGGGTTGGTGTTTATTGAAAGCGAGCCGAATCGGCGCGCTGGTATCTGAGCGATATTAGAGGGTGGAGACTGTGAGGATCCGTCACGCTCCGCTGCTTTCCGCTTCCGGTTCTAACAGCAAACCGCGTCCATTTGCCGCCTAGCGACCAAACCCGCAACTAGCATCTCGCCGCCCGCCCGCTGGAGGGCGCTTCTAATGAAGACGCCGTCTCCCACCAGGCGGCGCTGTGATCGTTAAACGCTCCATTACATCCGGGAACCGCCGAAATCCGCGCAACACGCCGAGCTGGAGTGACGTCACATCCGTTCCAGGAGCACGCCGCGCTCACGTGACCTGTTGATTCGTAGCAGACGACAAACGATCCCGCTAGGCCTCAGCCTACCGCCCGGCCTAATGTCGGCCTAATGCTTCAGTCACACTGGCGGACATATTTAGCGTTTTGTCTACGTATCGGAAAAACGTAAGCACCATGTTAACATGTAAATTCCACGTATTTACATTCTGGTACGTAAATCGAGACACAGCGGCGTTAAATTCCATGTATTTCCTACGTATCAGATCATTAGAAGAAGACTCATGAGATATCGTGGTCCTTAGTCCACCGAGTTTGACCGCTACATAATTCATGAAGCAAAGTGGTTAGGTGAGATTCTATTGTATTATGTTTCTTTACGCCTATAATCGTTACTTATGTATTGTGACTTTTTTCAATATGAACAAAATCTGTTCCGAGTTGTTTTGGTCGGATAATTTCCGACCAAAACAAAAGGAACAGATATAATTCGGACCCTCTTACTATATCTCCCTATCATTACATACCTAGAAGTCATTAAAAACGTCATTTCTAAACATGACACGTCGTACGGAGTGCCTAAACTATTGATTCGTGTACAGTGTGCAGAATAAGAGCCAAATAGCTTTCCAGTAGGTGTGAGACTAAATTGATGAGTGTCCCGGTCACCATCCAGTATGGAGCACAGTATGAACAGGCGATAGCCCAGTGAATATTCCGAAGTGCTCCAAATGAGATGGCGAACAGGGGACTCAGATCAAACACGATTCTGAGTCTATCTTAACCTGGAAATGTTTATTTGTTTATCACCCGGTGAGTATGATTTACCGTACTCGCAAGCCTGTTGAGTACGAGTTCCTAATGTTAAGCCTGTGGACGTTTACACGAAACTAAGACCAATTGGTGCACAGGTGTATAATAGGCGTTAAGCGAGTCGGGCGTTTTCTGCAGTGTTAAATTGTGACGAGCCCTATTGGGCGCCGACAGAATGGTCGAGTAAAATGATAAACTGCGCGTCCGCCCGCGGCGCCGCCGTGTTCACTGCGCTATATGGCGGCGAGAAGTTGGCAAAGTGTGGTTTGACTCCACTGATGTGCCTTTGATGGGTGTTTTACGCCCCGCTACAAATTGGGCCCACGTTTTAGCTGCAGTCACGTGTTACAAACCGAGGCTGCTGTTTGTGCGGGGGCAGGCGGAGCAGACGCGGAGCAGACGCGGAGCAGACGCCCGCAGCACCTCCCGGTATCCTACCCCTCATATACATCTCCATAGGCTTAACCTGGTGTGACTGTATGCCACGGTTATGCCATAAATCATTTACAGGCCATGGGTGACATATGAAGTTAAAAACATGTGACGGGGTAGGATAAAATCTAAATGTCACTCAATTACATATGATTGTTTATATGCCATTCATTGTCTTCCGCTACAGATATCGCTCAGCTCCGCTTTGTGCTATCATTCCGCAAAGACAACTCATGCCATATAAATAATCATATGAGATTTCGTGACATTACTTGATAGTATCTCACCCCTGGTATTTCCCCTATAGACTTAACATTTGAACTCGTATCCAACGCGTATGGAGTATTTAGAAAAAATACTCAATGGGATATTATGGCACAAATGTATGCCAATTAGTCAATGTGAAGGGTGAGGTAAATTCAGAAACCTATTCAAGTGTAGGGTCAGAGCTCGATCCATCTCTTTTGAATCGCAACGTGGTTCACATGGCTTCGCCTTGTGAATTACTAACCGATTCAAACTCTGACCCTACTCTTTCATAGGTTTCCTCTATAGTATCTTTATTCAAAATTCATATTTTGTAAAATGACACTTTTATTTTATAAGATTTCGTTCATATAATTATATATCTATGTGCGAATATCTCACTTTTACACACTAGAAGTACGGATTCCGTTCGTCACTCAGTGACGAAATGGTACTCATACGTCCCTCCGTATCACATGACCACTGTCATTCTCCAAACAGTGGCTTGTAAAATGGCCTTTTAATCAATTACAGGTATATAAATAAGGGGACATAGTGAGTGTAGTCCAAGGTGGCAGCCATTTTCAAAATATCTGTCAAATGAAAAGTGACCTTCTGAAAATTATGAGCCCTTGTAATGTTATGATTTTAATCTGTAACGTCTGAGAAGCCAAATAACGTTAGGTGCTGTCAGACGTTCCATTAACTGTGGAATACCGTCACAATAACGAGAGAGAATTGGCAGCGGCTCGTATTTCATAACGTTCGGCCATAGGTATATGATAATAACATGTTCCTGGCACTACTCTGCGTATACTCCTGTAGTTGATGCGTAGTAATACCATAGCATGAGGAGGATATACACAATAGTATCAGAAGCAGGTTAATGTTGTATTGAATATTAAACATAGCAAATTTGATTATTAAAGGAAAGAGATATTGGCCGCTGTTCTCTTCACGCACTACTTTGCACACTTGGGACTATTTTTCCGTAATCACCTCCGTGATCATGACTCTCATCGGCAGCGATCTCTGGACTCTGTACGTTTATAATGGCAGGTTCGTAATGAGTAGATAATAATCTACATACATACATCCCACAGCTCTGAGCATAGTTTACTACCAGTCCCCACACTGTCCAGTCTCCTTAACTGATCTGTATACATACATCCCACAGCTCTGAGCATAGTTTACTACCAGTCCCCACACTGTCCAGTCTCCGTAACTGATCTATATTCACACATCCCACAGCTCTGAGCATGTTTTACTACCAGTCCCCACACTGTCCAGTCTCTTTAACTGATCTATAGACACACATCCCACAGCTCTGAGCATGTTTTACTGCCAGTCCCCACACTGTCCAGTCTCCTTAACTGATCTATATACACACATCCCACAGCTCTGAGCATGTTTTACTACCAGTCCCCACACTGTCCAGTCTCCTTAACTGATCTATATACACACATCCCACAGCTCTGAGCATGTTTTACTACCAGTCCCCACACTGTCCAGTCTCCTTAACTGATCTATATACACACATCCCACAGCTCTGAGCATGTTTTACTACCAGTCCCCACACTGTCCTGTCTCCTTAACTGATCTATAGACACACATCCCACAGCTCTGAGCATGTTTTACTACCAGTCCCCACACTGTCCAGTCTCCTTAACTGATCTATATACACACATCCCACAGCTCTGAGCATGTTTTACTACCAGTCCCCACACTGTCCAGTCTTTTTAACTTATCTATATCCACACATCCCACAGCTCTGAGCATGTTTTACTACCAGTCCCCACTCTGTCCAGTCTTTTTAACTTATCTATAGACACACATCCCACAGCTCTGAGTATGTTTTACTACCAGTCATATCCTCTCTCTAGACTTTATTTCTGATTATGTGTTCTGATAACCATGACTTGTAGCCATGCAGACAAGCCAGGCTTAGTTGTATTAGAAGCACACAGTGTGGCTGAGATGTAAGCCGGCCGTTGAGCACGGCGCGGCAGGCGGGCGGCAGGCAGACCGACTTCACCGACAACACCGCGCGCACCGCCCCCAGCAGTCAGTCTCTACCCACATTCTAGTTTCAATCTGCTTCCGGTCGACGATCGAATCGGGTCGCCACAAAAGACGGTTCCGCCTCTCAGCGTTACAACGCCGGCCGCTTCCCATGATCCATTGCGTCGTTACCATGGAGATAGCGTTATCACGACAACGGATTTCACCGGCTGCCGGCCGACAAAGACGGACGACGCCCGGGGTCACCGCGCTTCCGGTGAAAGGCCGGAAGTGGCCTCGTTTTGGTATGACTTCCGGCGGAAGTGAAGGCTTTGTGTGCGCCGATAAGGAATTGATGCGCTTTGTCGCGCGGCAGGAATCGGATTCTGGAAATATGATACGAAGAAACATTTGCAAAGTGAGATCTTTTATAGGGTTACATTGAAACGGACGCGGGAATATCAAGTAGGAGTTTGACGGCACATAAATACCCAACCTGCGAATTGGACGGTCTGATTCTGTATAGGCAGGAGAAGGGGTCGTTTGTTACTACAATAGAAACCTGCTTAAGGGGATACCCTCCGCTTCAGACACTTTTAGCGGGGTACAATTAAAATCTAATCGAGGGTCCAGATCTCTTCCAATAATGGTTTGGTTAATATTGGTCCCCTCATAATGTGCCTTTACTGCATACTGCTTAGTAATAACCAGAAGGAAGACAGAACCTATGCTTGACGAGTGTAAGTTTAGGTGTAACAGGAAGATGTGCTTGGAGTTTGAAGTTATCAGGCGCATTGAAACTTGTCATAAACACGCCATAAAGGATGACTACGAATCTACGTGTACGGCATGAACTTTCCCTTTCAGTTCGATATTATAATTAATCTTGTTAATTATAGACATTTGAAGATATACGATAAAAGGAAACTGATTGAAATTATTGGGATTACAGTCCGTAACGTGTTAGTTTATTAATTTCTATTAAACCCAGCCTGCGGGCACATTTAGAAATTATGTAAACGGGCGCAGTACGGTCTATTATCCCAGCAAACTAAATCAGCTTACCGGTAATACGTTTTGCGTCCTTGTTAGTAGTATATGAAAAAGGTGGGCATTCCCAGGGATAGCGTGCTGACACTAAGTAGTTTAGGGAAAGGGTAGATCTGCGCAGGGACATAGTATTGACACTAAGTGACATCAGGGAATTCCCCGTCTTACGGTATTCATAGTGTAGGAAGTAGCTGGGTATCCCCACGCACAGAGTACATGTATATCAACATCAACGGGTATAGAACAGGGTGGGTATTCCCAGGCATAGAATACATGTGTATTGACATCAAGGAGTATAGAACAGGGTGGATGTTCCCTGGAATACTGTATATATGTATCGACATTAAGTAGCATATGGAAAAGTTGAATTTTCCCAGGTGTACAAAGGAGTATGTACAAATAATATGATAGACTGTCCACTTCACATTGTAGATAGGTCTTTGTAAGTATGTATTATACATTCTCCCTACCCCACATTGTAGATAGGTCTTTGTAAGTATTTACCACACACCCTGTTCACCTCACTTTGTAGATATGTCTTTGTAAGTCTTTCATATTCACCTCCCACCTCATATTGTAGATAAGTATTTGTAAGTCTTTGTTATAGTCTACCCACCTCCCATTGTAGATAGGTCTTTGTTATTATAGACTAAATCTACCCACCTCCTATTGTAAGTAGGTCTTTGTTATTATAGACTCAATCTACCCACCTCCCATTGTAGATAGGTCTTTGTTATTATAGACTCAATCTACCCACCTTCTATTGTAGGTAGGTCTTTGTTTGTCTCACTCAGAGCACTTCTGCCAAACGACGTAGTCGCTAGCTAGTGTATATTGGATGGCCTCCTTCCCTCCCTAGATACTTTATCTTATCTTGGGTAACATTTATTGGCCTTTTTTCCTATCTTCTCTTGGTTCGCCTCTCGGTCTCTGGGTACGTTTAAACATGGTGTGTTGGTCCGTGCTGGTTGCCGCCTCTCGTACTCAGCCAGTCCTCTCAGCTATCTACACGGCGGAGACCTGCAGTCAGCAAATACCAGATCCCCGTATCCACTTTGTCAACAACCTTTATGAAAGTTGGCCAGGGATGGAGGGAATACCAGCGACCAGCGACCAGCGAGCGAGCGCTACCGTCACGGGCCTCGCACCCACAGAGAACACGTCATGATCCACCTCACACTGAGTGTCCATAGTAAACCTATACAGACTCTGTACGGACATACCCTGTACATATTGATATGCTGTAGTATACACCCAATACCAAGTGTCCATAGTAAACCTATACAGACTCTGTATGGACATACCCGGTACATATTGATATGCTGTATTATACACCTAATACAAAGGGTCCATAGTAAACCTACACAGACTCTGTATGGACATACCCGGTACATATTGATATGCTGTATTATGCACCTAATACAAAGGGTCCATAGTAAACCTATACAGACTCTGTATGGACATACCCGGTACATATTGATATGCTGTATTATGCACCCAATACCAAGGGTCCATAGTAAACCTATACAGACTCTGTATGGACATACAGCACATACAGATATATTTTAATATCCAGCTATTACAAAGTGCCCATTGTAAATCTATAGTAACTCTGTATGGACATACCCAGCACATACAGATATATTTTAATATCCAGCTAATACAAAGTGCCCATTGTAAATCTATAGTAACTCTGTATGGACATACCCAGCACATACAGATATATTTTAATATCCAGCTAATACAAAGTGCCCATTGTAAATCTATAGTAACTCTGTATGGACATACCCAGCGCATACCGATATATTATACGCCCCGGGCTGTGAAAACCAGCACCTACAGAAAATAGTGCGTATGAATAAATAGCAGAGAACTAACGTGAACCATCATCGGCATGCCGCCAGTTGGATAAAGGTAAATGATAAATACAATATAGACTGGTTTCCGATAAAACCAGTTTCATGCTCCTCAGTGTTGACCCTGTGCAATATCCTCGCATGCGCTCAGATATTATTACATCTCAACTCATATCTTAGGCCAGCCAATATTGTGTATACATATATTGAGTGGTGTCCACCATTTACCCCATGAGAAACGTAGCATACTGCCGATGTAGCATAGTGCCAATCGTTTTCCCTCATGAGAAATGTAGCAAACCTTTAATGTAGCATAGTGTCCACCATTTACCCCCTGAGAAACATAGCGTCTGCCAGTGTAGCGTAAGGCAGATGTAGTATTGTTTCCATGGTCTACCCCACGAGAAACATGGCATACTAACGACGTAGCGTGTCCTCTCACAGACTCTGAGACCCTCTCAGATTGCCCAGCTTCGAGCTGCAGGAGGAGGGTATAGGGAGGGGTTGGACAGGATGGAGTGATATTGGAGCGAGTGCCGGGGATTCCGGGTTTGTTTAAACTCCCCCCCCCCCCTCCACACACACACACTCGCCGATCGGTAGCAAACACGGCGTGCGTACCCCTGGTGGTGAAATGTGGCAAATGTCAGCGCGCGAGCCGCAGACGGCGCCCTCTGGTGGGAATTAACATGCCCAGCACGCCCCCTGGCGCCGGTAGCCCGCGTCCTGCCCCCCACTTCCACCCGCCCGCCGCCCGCCGTACACCGCCCGCCGCCCTCCGTACACCGCCCGCCGCCCGCCGTACACCGCCCGCCGCCCGCCGTACACCACCCGCCGTACACCGCCCGCCGTACACCGTACACCGCCCGCCACCCGCCGCCCTCCGCCCTCCGCCCGCCGCCCTCCGCCCGCCGCCCGCCGCCCGCCGCCCGCCGCCTGCCCCCCGCCCCATTCCCGCCCATGTTATTCCTAGCTTTAGCGGCCTCGCTATGTCTGTGTGCGCTGCGTGCGGTTGCTAGGCAACAGGAAATCATGGTCGTCAAAGTTTGACGTGCGACATGGGCTATATTCGATATTGGACTGCGGGCTACTGCCGCCAGGTGGGGCCACGGACAGGTGTGGGCGCAATGCATGCTGGGCCGGGCTGTGAGTGTTACGGCACCTGATATGTATCACACTTAGCTGACCCATCTAAGGTTTTGTATCTTAGTTTCATTTAACTCCCAGTTAAAGGTCCTTTCCAGACTTTCTCAAGATTCAGCTTTTCTCACAGGTATTAAACCACAGTGGGGCTAATTGAAGAGTGGTGATTGAAACTATGTGATGAGTTCAGGTAGAAATACACCAATAACACCTGCTGGGAAATCCTGCCAGTGCTCACCATATACCTCCAAGTCACACATAACAACAGCCACACCTAGATTTTACACCTGTCAGGTGGTGGCCAGTTAGTTAAGACCACTGGACTGCCATGGATCTGCGTCCCACTGCAGCCACTCTTCTCCTTCATCCCCAGCAGTGGTAGATTTACTGCTATATCAAAGACCAGTCCTTCTCATACATGTCTATGTGGTGTGGTGTACAGCTACCTTTCTCCTTAATCCCCAGCAGTGGTAGATTTACTGCTATATCAAAGGTCAGTCCTTCTTATACCATGTCTATGTGCTGTGATGTGTTTTCCATGTTTCCACAATTTCTCCGATGATGTAAATTCCACAAGAAAAATATTTCCACTCCTTTTTCCTGACTCCAACTGATATTCTTAAAATATTGTCCATGCCATACCCACATGTCATACCATCATTTCACACCTACGTGCCACACCTCCCAGCAGCCTCCACTGATATATGATATAACAGATCAGCCATATCTCATTCATAATGTGTGTAGTGGCAGAGCACACAACGTTAACCTCACAGCTGCCCACATGGTCATCTCTGTGGGTAATGACGGTTTCAGTATCGCGCCCTGTTGCCGGCACAGAGCCCACTCCTGTGATAGTTCGTTAATAACACACCCACATCTGGCCGTATCTTATCCGTCCCGGCACCAACACACCAACACACCTTTTTCACCTCACATGACAAATTAATAAATTGTCTTTACTGCGAAAACCCAATCAAACAAAAACAAACTGTGTTAATATGCGCCGCTTCGTCTCTCAGGGTCGCATGACAAGACAGACATGGCAGTTTAGAGGGGTTCCCTTTTTTGCGCTGTTGTCGTTCACGTGGCAGAGATTGTCGGCGATGTGGCAGAGATATCAGTCTGTAGTTGGGCTGCAGGCCGCTGGGTGTCGCGTCAGTCGCCGACAGGTGGCGCGGCGGAGGAGCTTCGCGGAGACCGGGAGAAGGTCAGACGCAGCGCGTAATACAATTGGCGGGCGGATAATTAAATACGCGACTGGCCGTGTTTGAAGTGTAGCAGCGACCGGCAGGCTCTGTGGACAGGTCACCATGACAACCTGCCTCCCGACACTGACGACGCATGCGCCGATACGCGCCGTCTACAGTAAAGGCCAGCGTGGCATTTCTTAAAAGCCGCCCGCGTAACCAATTGTAAAACGCCGGCCACCGGAAGTGCTGTTTAATAGGCGCCATCTAGCGGGCCGGGCAGGCGGGAAGTGGCGCCGCGCTTGGGGAATCAACGAACTACAATCGATGTCGTCCTGTTGTAGATTAGAAGTGACCCAGATACTGACCCAGGGACGCGGGTTCGAGTGCCTGGGACGTCCGCTAGGCTCGCATGTCGCGACAGCTGCCGGGAGAGGAGAACCGCGCGGGAGTGCATAGAGTATGCATTCTGATGTGAGAGCCAAGAGGACCTGAAATCACTCCTGTGTGAAGGCGAAAAGTGCATATTTGTACATGCATATAAGGGTTAAAAGTCCATATTTGTACATGCATAGGAGGGAGGAAAGTCCATATTTTTATTTGATAAGGGGGCAAAAAGTGCATATTTGTACTTCCATATAAGGGTTAAAGGTGCATATTTGTACTTCCATAAAAGGGTTAAAGGTTCATATTTGTACTTCCATATAAGGGTTAAAGGTGCATATTTGTACTTCCATATAAGGGTTAAAGGTGCATATTTGTACTTCCATATAAGGGCGAAGAGTGCTTCATGCATTTCCATCTGTGGGTGAAAAGTATTTATACATGCACTTCCGTGTGCCCTTGTATTTCACAGAGCAACAAATCAGATGTAACATTTACAGGTGTATAGTCATTCCAACAGGTGGAGGAGCTGGTTCAAGTCACTGTTTGGTCTTTATTGGACATATATTACGTGTGATATAGCATATGGGGGGTACTTTCTTTAAACGGTCCCGGAACTGGTAGCTGCCCCTGGTATCGAGTTGTTTATAGTCGGGCATACTGGGCAGCCCTGAGTGACCAGTTTAGAGAGGTGTAATATCTTTAACCCTTGGGAAACTGGGTAGGTGCCCCACGTATGAATATAGGGTACTTTAGAGGGGCGTAATATATGGAGACATGGTTAGTGTGCCTGAATGGAATCTGAAATATTCAGAAAGAGTTCGAAGAATGAGTTGAATCATTTCCGACCAAAATACCAAAGAACAGTTGGAATTCAGGGACACTTACAATGTCTCCTTATTATCATATTCCTGTAAATCATTAAAACCACCATTTTAAAGTGGTCACGTGGTACGTATGAATATCATTTCGTCACTCAGTGACGAACGGAATCCGTACTCCTCGTCAGTAAAGGTGAGACATTCACCCATAAGTATGTAATAATTTCTTTAAACGTTTCTGGAGCATGTAAGCTGCCCCCGGTAGGGAGTTTCATATGGTTGGGATTCTGGCAGTTGGGAAGCTTAGAGGGGCGTACTGTCTGTAAACGCTTCGGGAACTGGTAGCTGTCCCCGGTGTAGACGTGTGTGTGGTTGGGCGTGTTTTTGAGGCCCTTCACTTAGTGCCGAATAAAGGAGAGATAAATGTGGCAGTGTGAACGAGCGAGCCTAACCCGGCGCGACCCTCAGGCCGCCGACTGACCTGATCTAGGCCTCTTAACGGGCCCCGGCACGCGAGCCTCCAATCCATCTCCGGACGGGTCCCACTGCCTACAGTTCTGCCTGGTCCCACTGCCTACAGTTCTGCCTGGTCCCACTGCCTATACTTCTGCCTGGTCCCACTGCCTCTAGTTCTGACGGGTCCCACTGCCTACATTCTGCCTGATCCCACTGCCTATACTTCTGCCAGGTCCCACTGCCTACAGTTCTGCCGGGTCCCACTGCCTATAGTTCTGACGGGTCCCACTGCCTCCAGTTCTGCTGGGTCCAACTGCCTATACTTCTGACGGGTCCGACTGCCTATACTTCTGATGGGTCCCACTGCCTATGGTTCTGCCAGGTCCCACTGCCTACAGTTCTGCCTGGTCCCACTGCCTATACTTCTGCCTGGTCCAACTGCCTACAGTTCTGCCTGGTCCCACTGCCAATAGTTCTGCTAGGTCCCACTGCCTATAGCGGCTGTATCAGGCTGCTGTCTGTGTAGCGGCTGTATCGGGCTGTCTGTTTAGTGGCTGTATCAGGCTGTCTGTGTAGCGGCTGTATCGGGCTGTCTGTGTAGCGGCTGTATCGGGCTGTCTATGTAGCGGCTGTATCGGGCTGTCTGTGTAGCGGCTGTATCAGGCTGTCTATGTAGTGGCTGTATCGGGCTGTCTGTGTAGTGGCTGTATCGGGCTGTCTGTGTAGTGGCTGTATCGGGCTGTCTGTGTAGCGGCTGTATCAGGCTGTCTATGTAGTGGCTGTATCAGGCTGTCTATGTAGTGGCTGTATCGGGCTGTCTGTGTAGTGGCTGTATCGGGCTGTCTGTGTAGCGGCTGTATCGGGCTGGTCCCTGTTTACTGGCTGTATCGGGCTGTCTGTGTAGTGGCTGTATCAGGCTGTCTATGTAGTGGCTGTATCGGGCTGTCTGTGTAGCGGCTGTATCGGGCTGTCTGTGTAGCGGCTGTATCAAGCTGCTGTCTGTGTAGTGGCTGTATCAAGCTGTCTGTGTAGCGGCTGTATCGGGCTGTCTGTGTAGCGGCTGTATCAGGCTGTCTATGTAGTGGCTGTATCGGGCTGTCTGTGTAGTGGCTGTATCGGGCTGTCTGTGTAGCGGCTGTATCGGGCTGGTCCCTGTTTACTGGCTGTATCGGGCTGTCTGTGTAGTGGCTGTATCAGGCTGTCTATGTAGTGGCTGTATCGGGCTGTCTGTGTAGCGGCTGTATCGGGCTGTCTGTTTACTGGCTGTATCGGACTGTCTGTGTAGAGGCTGTATCGGGCTGTCTGTGTAGCGGCTGTATCGGGCTGTCTGTTTACTGGCTGTATCGGGCTGTCTGTTTAGTGGCTGTATCAGGCTGTCTGTGTAGCGGCTGTATCGGGCTGTCTGTGTAGCGGCTGTATCGGGCTGTCTGTGTAGCGGCTGTATCAGGCTGTCTGTGTAGCGGCTGTATCATGCTGTCTGTGTAGCGGCTGTATCAGGCAGCTGTCTGTGTAGTGGCTGTATCGGGCTGTCTGTGTAGCGGCTGTATCGGGCTGTCTGTGTAGTGGCTGTATCGGGCTGTCTGTGTAGTGGCTGTATCGGGCTGTCTGTGTAGCGGCTGTATCGGGCTGTCTGTGTAGTGGCTGTATCGGGCTGTCTATGTAGCGGCTGTATCAGGCTGTAAGTTTAGTGGCTGTATCAGGCTGTCTGTTTAGTTGCTGTATCGGGCTGTCTGTGTAGCGGCTGTATCAGGCTGTCTGTTTAGTTGCTGTATCGGTCTGTCTGTGTAGCGGCTGTATCGGGCTGTCTGTGTAGTGGCTGTATCGGGCTGTCTGTTTAGTGGCTGTATCGGGCTGTCTGTGTAGCGGCTGTATCGGGCTGTCTGTGTAGCGGCTGTATCGGGCTGTCTGTGTAGCGGCTGTATCGGGCTGGTCCCTATTTACTGGCTGTATTGGGCTGTCTGTGTAGTGGCTGTATCGGGCTGTCTGTGTAGCGGCTGTATCGGGCTGTCTGTGTAGCGGCTGTTTCGGGCTGTCTGTACAGTGGCTGTATCGGGCTGTCTGTGTAGCGGCTGTATCAGGCTGTCTGTGTAGCGGCTGTATCGGGCTGTCTGTGTAGCGGCTGTATCGGGCTGTCTGTGTAGCGGCTGTATCAGGCTGTCTGTGTAGCGGCTGTATCATGCTGTCTGTGTAGCGGCTGTATCAGGCAGCTGTCTGTGTAGTGGCTGTATCGGGCTGTCTGTGTAGCGGCTGTATCGGGCTGTCTGTGTAGTGGCTGTATCGGGCTGTCTGTGTAGTGGCTGTATCGGGCTGTCTGTGTAGCGGCTGTATCGGGCTGTCTGTGTAGTGGCTGTATCGGGCTGTCTATGTAGCGGCTGTATCAGGCTGTAAGTTTAGTGGCTGTATCAGGCTGTCTGTTTAGTTGCTGTATCGGGCTGTCTGTGTAGCGGCTGTATCAGGCTGTCTGTTTAGTTGCTGTATCGGTCTGTCTGTGTAGCGGCTGTATCGGGCTGTCTGTGTAGTGGCTGTATCGGGCTGTCTGTTTAGTGGCTGTATCGGGCTGTCTGTGTAGCGGCTGTATCGGGCTGTCTGTGTAGCGGCTGTATCGGGCTGTCTGTGTAGCGGCTGTATCGGGCTGGTCCCTATTTACTGGCTGTATCGGGCTGTCTGTGTAGTGGCTGTATCGGGCTGTCTGTGTAGCGGCTGTATCGGGCTGTCTGTGTAGCGGCTGTTTCGGGCTGTCTGTACAGTGGCTGTATCGGGCTGTCTGTGTAGCGGCTGTATCAGGCTGTCTGTGTAGCGGCTGTATCGGGCTGTCTGTGTAGCGGCTGTATCGGGCTGTCTGTATAGTGGCTGTATCGGGCTGTCTGTGTAGCGGCTGTATCGGGCTGGTCCCTGTTTACTGGCTGTATCGGGCTGTCTGTGTAGCGGCTGTATCGGGCTGTCTGTGTAGCGGCTGTATCGGGCTGGCCCCTGTTTACTGGCTGTACCGGGCTGTCTGTGTAGCGGCTGTATCAGGCTGTCTGTTTAGTTGCTGTATCGGGCTGTCTGTTTAGTGGCTGTATCAGGCTGTCTGTATAGTTGCTGTTTCGGGCTGTCTGTGTAGCGGCTGTATCGGGCTGTCTGTGTAGCGGCTGTACTGGGCTGGCCCCTGTTTACTGGCTGTATCGGGCTGTCTGTGTAGCGGCTGTATCGGGCTGCTGTCTGTGTAGCGGCTGTATCGGGCTGTCTGTGTAGTGGCTGTATCAGGCTGTCTGTTTAGTGGCTGTATCGGGCTGTCTGTGTAGTGGCTGTATCAGGCTGTCTGTGTAGCGGCTGTATCGGGCTGTCTGTGTAGGGGCTGTATCGGGCTGCTGTCTTTATAGTGGCTGTATCGGGCTGTCTGTGTAGTGGCTGTATCGGGCTGTCTGTTTAGTGGCTGTATCGGGTTCTCTCTCTGAGGATGTATCAGGCTGAGAAGCCTGCACCATGTCGTGCTGGAGGCAGCTTCTCGGCCACCATTAATTGACAATTACAGCAGACACCTGTTGTCAGACCTTCTTCAGCTCCTGACCAGAGACTCTCTATATACACCGTGATTCTGCTCGCTCTTACCTTGTTCCGCCGCTCCCCTTACTTGTTTCTTTTACACTCAAGGCTCACATTTCTGAACACAGACACCTGTTCTCGTCATTTGACTGTAATCCATTATCTGTGCAATGAATTCGACTTCAATTCTCAAAATGTTCTATATGATACCGGACCGTCGCTTTTCTTTCCTTTTCGATTACTTTTATTTTGTTTCATTGAATTCGTTTGTTTGTATTGTTCAGAAATTATGTCATCGTTTCATGAATTTTTCCAGAATGCAGAGAACATAATATCATAATTGTCATTGATTGTTTCTTATAAAAACTGTATCCAAAGAAACCCAGGGTACCAAGATGATGCCTGCTAAGTGTGCACCACATCATATCGCCGTGTTCATGTAGGTGCAGGCCTCTAGCAGGTCGCCTCCACATTATGCTCCCACCCTGTGCATGACGCAACTGCTCGGGTGCGGGACTGATTGAGTTAACTTGGGCCTCATCCGACAAAATCCTTCTTCTCGGCCATAAAAATAAAAGCCATGTGGCACCTGCTTCCCACTTCTCAAGTCGTCGACTGACTTCTCTCTCTGCTGTACAGAATGTAAAAAACACACACATATATACATGGCGCTGATCCGATCAGCGCGCCCACGGCCAGCCCCCCCTGGCGGCACTGCGGCCGATCTCCTCGCCAGAGGTCGCTGCCCTGCCAAGGCCCGTGACGTCACCACGGCCTGGTGACGTCACGGGCGGTGACGTGAATGTCAGCGCTGTCAGGGCGGAGTTGTCGACTGACGCGTGGCGGGGGAGCGGGCATATAGATGTGGAGAGTGACATGTCTGTGGGCCGCGAGCTCAGATAAACGTCTGTGGTGGACTCCCGCCGCCGCGTCATGCCGGCGTCGGCTTAATTCAGACCACGTCGCCGTGTAAACTGCAGGCTGGAGTAATGTGAGGGGGGCGGGAGGCTGGAGTGAGCTGATGTGAGGCTGGAATGGTGGGAGGTGGGGGTGATGTGAGGAGAGTGTGGTGTGAAGGGATGTGGTGATAGGGGGTGTGGTGGGAGGTGGGCGTGGCGTGAGGTGGGTGTGGTGTGAGGTGGATGTGGATGTGGTGAGAGGTGGGGATGGTTTGAGGTGATGTGAGGCTGCAATGATGAGAGGTGGGCATGGTGCGAGGTGAGTGTGGCCTGAGATGGGCATGGTGTGAGGTGGGCATGGCATGAGATTGACGAGGCGTGAGGTGAGTGTGGTGTGAGGTCAGCGTGGTGTGAGGTTGGTATGGTGTGGCATGAGGTGAGGTGGGCCTTGCATAAGGTGGGCGTGGCATGAGGTGGCATGACTTGAGGTGGGCGGGTTGTGAGGTGGGTGTGGCCAGAGGTGGGTGCAGCAGGAGGGAGGCGTGGCATAAGGTGGGCATGGCATGGGTGGGCTTGACTTCAGGTGGCGCAGTGTGAGGTGGGCGAGCATGAAGTGAGCATGGTGTGAGGAGAACATGATGTGACGTGGGGGTGGCTAGAGGTGGGGGTGGCTAGAGGTGGGGGTGGCTAGAGGTGGGCTTGGCTTGAGGTGGGCGTGATGAGAGGTGGGCGTGGCGTGAGATGGGCATGGCATGAGGTGGGCGTGATGAGGGGTGGGCGTGGTGAGAGGTGGGCAAGGTGAGAGGTCGGCTTGGCGTGAGGTGGGCGGGGCATGAAGTGGGCATGGTGTGAGGAGAACATGATGTGAGGTGGGTGTGGCTCGAGGTGGGGGTGGCGTGAGGTGGGCATGGCGTGAGGTCGGCGTGGCATGAGGTCGGCTTGGCTTGAGGTTGGTGTGTCGTGAGGTGGGCGTGGCGTGAGGTGGGCGTGGCGTGAGGTGGGTGTGGCGTGAGGTGGGCGTGGCATGAGGTGGGCGTGGTGAGAGGTGGGCGTGGTGTGAGGAGGGCGTGGCGTAAGGTAGGTGTGGTGTGAGGTGTGTTTGGCGTAAGTTGAGCTTGATATTCCACAGAGAGTAGCAGTTGAGAGTAAAGCATGAACTTCACACCACACCCCGTTGTCTGGCAGAGGGAGTTGAGACACGAGGAACGCGTTGTCCTTCACTTACAGGCCGCCACTCAGGGCCCACGGGAGGCGGGGTGACGGGAGGCGGGTGACCACTGCCGCCCCGTCCTCTATGGATTAGTCGTGGCCTATTTCAGTCACGCTGCCACGCTCCGCTTCCAGCAGCCTCCCCTACCTACCACCAGTCACACTGCTTTGCTCGACCAACCTTACCACCGGATGCTGAGTCATTATGGCCGCCGCAGCGCAGTCCCGCACTAAATCAAGGAATTACACCTCATTGAACATAAATAACCAACGGCGGCATTAGCCAACCGCACTTAATCCCCAAATAGATCTGCATTAGGTCGACAATGACGAGGGCGGGGCGGGCGGCGCGCGGGGCATGCCGGGCCGCGCGCGGGGCATGCCGGGCCCGCTTTGATGTGGTCGTTGTGCGCATGTCTCCTGCCCTCCACCACGCATGCGCTACCGGAAGTGCCCCACCTCACCGGCCTTAGGGTGTGACCAGCGAGTGTGAGTGCCACAGCGCAGCCACAAGCCAAGCACCAGCAGCGTGGCCATGGCGACGGCGTAACAATATTACGTAATCCCCTCCCCCCTCCCCCCCTTCCCCGCCCCTCGTGTGGCCCCCTGTGTATTGAGTATCGACCGGCAGGTGAATAGCGCACCTGGATTAGGGCCGGCTTACCTGAGTGTGCTCACCTTTAATGACAATAGGACGGGGTTAGGTGAGGCCCGGGTTCTCGGCGCCGGCCGATGGCTGGTCAGGCGACTGAGCGAGGCCCGGACAATATCCAGGTGGTTGGGTTACACTTATATCGCACTAAGGACTCGATTCATCGTCAAATCCTGCCTGTTCTATCACCACTGAAGTGCCCTGCTATTGTGTAGAACACAAGGGCGTTTATCATTGTAATACATCGAGGTAATATAGACATATTGTACACGGATATCAGAGTTCACGGAAATCCCAGAATCAGGGATTTTTAGAAAACTCAGAAATATTTCCTCACTATTTGAAAGCCTTTATAGAACCTGTGTACGTTAACCCTGTATTATTTCTGGATCCCCCTATATTAGACTCTCTTGTAAATCTGAGCATTGTTACTTCCTTGATCTTCAGGGTTTTCCCTGAGAAACTGCCAATAGATAAAGCATGGGCGAGAATCCCTGAAAACATTTGGCGGTTTCCATACAAATCACTATGAATGCATAGCTAATACCAGGAACCAGCTTAATACTACACTCTCCTATGCAGAACCTTAATCATAATAATTCGGACAAATGACTGAATAACACCTACATGTGTAATGTAGTGTTGATTGTTAATAGGCATCTTGATAATGAAACATAAAGATAACGATGGCTTCAAACCAGATCAATTCCGACTATTACGGAGTTTCCATTTGGCATCCATCTTTGCTTTGGTCTACCAATTGCTCTCTTGAGAGTCAAGAAAATAATGTGAAATCTGGTTTGCTTTCCTAAGTAAATCACATGTGGTGGTGTAACCGATGGGTTTACTTCTCCGTCTCTCCCACAAGACTTTCCTAAAAAAAAAAAAAAAAAAAAAAAAAAATTCCTAAATAACTCGGTGTATGATGGAGGAGCCCGTCGGACTATACACGCCGATCGTTGTGCGGACATCGGGACTCGGCGCCCGGCCACGCGCCCGAGCTCCTGCGTCTAGCATCCACCGTACGCGTATAGAGTCTACAGATCGCCACTGAGTAGAATACGGAAAGCCGTATGCCTATGGTTGGAGAGAAAAAGGAAAGGTCCCTAATGATATATCCTTTAATTTGTCAATCCCGGGGTTAAATCTACTCAAACGATGAGTTTGTGGACAGGCGGCTCTGTAAACTTCAAGGTTGACTTTGTAATATACTCACCAACACTCCTGTATTACTACACATCAACCACTCGTGGTTTAGGACCGCCTGTCCACAAAAGTATCAATTTATTGTCCATGTGCAACTGAGGTTGGGAGTTAGCTCAGTGCTTAAGGCGCTGGACTTGTAATCCAATGTTTGTGGGTTCGAGTGTCACTGTAGCCACCTTTCTCCTCCCCTCCCAGCAGTGGTTAATCTACTGCTATATCAAAGGCCAGTCCTTCTCAAATCATATCAATGTGGTGTGCAGCCACCTTTCTCCTTCACTCCCAGCAGTGGTAGATTTACTGCTATATCAAAGACCAGTCCTTCTCATACCATGTCTATGTGGTGTGGTGTACAGCCACCTTTCTACTTCATCCCAGCAGTGGTAGATTTACTGCTATATCAAAGGCCAGTCCTTCTCATACCATGTCTATGTGGTGTGGTGTACAGCCACCTTTCTCCTTCATCCCCAGCAGTGGTTGACTTACTGCTATATCAATGACCAGTCCTTCTCATACCATGTCTATGTGGTGTGGTGTTCAGCCATCTTTCTCCTTCATCCCCAGCAGTGGTAGATTTACTGCTCTATCAAAGACCAGTCCTTCTCATACCATGTTTATGTGATATGAAAACTAAAAGAACTCTCACCTCGGTAAATGTGTAGGGGTGAGATTTCTGCCTTCATTCATCTCATAGATTTGATCACCACCCTTGTGGTGTACAACCGGCGGGAAAAGCTGAACCATGAGGTAGCCCCTATATACCTTCAGGGTCCCCTGGGACGTTAAACAAACAAACAAACAAACCAAACCCTGTCGAGCCTCCTGACCTCGGAGATTCGATCTGGCCGTGATATGATCCTGGCAGTTGCTACGGTATAAAACACCATCAACCAGTCCTCATCAGTGAGTTGTAAAGACCTGGCGACACTGTGAGATGCCATAGAGTGGTAGCATTGTACACCCTGTTAAAGATTTACAAGGCAACTCCGTCGTCATGAGGGTTGGGCGTACCTTAACCATTGAGAAGTCAGGGAACTGCCAAGTTGATTCCAGTACTAAAAATGCTCTATCGGCAAACAAACTAATAAGCGTGTACCTCAATTGTCCTACTTTCCAAGGAAAACCTTTTTCAGTTTCAGTTTATTTAATTATTATGCATCTTAAAAAAAAGAGGTGGTAAATCTCACATGAAACATATTTCCTCTTGTTTCCATGACCCCCAATGACAACCCTGTTATAAACTCTCTCTGACTCTCCACCTTTTTCTGTAAACATTCTCACATGTATCCAGGCAGTGAGCTTTCTTAACATATGCGGCTTAAAGCCTGTCAGAAAGAAATATCACCCCAGACGGCATATTGTGTACCTGCACTTGTCTGTGTTTGCACACTTAACCCAGCAAGCAGCAGAATGGCTCGAGGCACCACCAGTTTACAGCATGCCCGTGTGCAGCAGCTGGATCAGTTAGTTAACGAGCAGGAGCGTAACCAGCTTGGGTAACCTGGATACATGACAACAACAAACAGACGAGGCGAACCTGGGGCCCGTTAGATAATCTAGGCTCGTACATAACGACCCTTTTCTGTACGCCAAGGAGACCAAGGGACGATGTGGGTCAACGTTACATAGTACTTACGGACGACCTTATGTGCGGTTTAGACCGTCAAAGCGAACGAACTTAGATACCATTAAACGATGACCCTTGTACGAGGTACATAAAGAGGTTTTCATGTACGAGCCTAGATTATTCAACAGGCCCCAGGGGACGAGGTTGAGGAGCATTTTTATAGAACATGAGGTTCGTTTAATATTCAACGAACGATCATCAGGCTGGACGATATGATCTATGAAGTGAGGGGGGACTTTTGGGGTGATCCAAGGTCAATCTTGTTTGATAACGCTGGTCGTGGGGGCCAATGGGATCGTTCGTTCAAATACTCGTACAATTGACACAGATCTTTTTTTATCCACGATGGGTCGTGATACCTACACAGTGAAAAGTGGAGAAAATTGATGATCTTTCACAGTTAACGCTCGTGTATCACTCTGCATCAACCTCTCGTGGTTTACAGCTACTTGTCTAGAACACCATCGATTGTTCTCTATCAAATACAAATAATCATCTCACCCCTACTGTTTTTTCCCATAGACTTAACATTGGGAACTTATCCTCAACGCCCATGGAGTAGTAATTATATAGAACGTCCTGACCATGCTGTACAAGTCACAGAACGAGATGGTAATTTACGGTTTGTACAGACCGAGGCGTTTATGCCGAGTTCCGTACAAACCGTAAATTATCATGGAGTGTTGTGGCTCGTACAAGCAGGGTTGGACGTTATACATTTACTATATACCCAAAATTTAAACAAAAAATCATTTATTTAATTTTCAACAACCGATATGTTAATAAACGTGTTAGGCAAAGTGGTCCGTATTTTAGTGTACGGACCAGTGGTATGTACAGTATTTTTACGTTATATGTCAAAACGGTACATATTTACAGTAAATACGGCATGGGTATATAGTAAAAGAAAATACTCAATGGTCGATGATGTCACAAATATCAATCAGTCAGAGAAAGGGGTGAGATAAAACCTTGAACCGACCTCAAACCATAACTGCCAAAAATATGCCTCATGAGGCAAAGCTTGTCCACAAAGCCTCGTGAGATTACTCTGCAATCAAAACTCATGACATATTTTCAGTGGCTACAGATCTCAATGCACATGTGTAAAAACGTTTTCCCTTTTCGTCGTGGTTCTTTTATTTTCACAAAAAGTCTCGATTAATAGGGGGGATTCTTACGGATCTCCATCCAGTGCCTTCTTAATATATTCATAATATGTGTTTCTACCTTCTCCGCAGTATAGTATATATTCTCTCTCTCCGCAGGGACGGGGCGGGACACGGTGTCGCTGCCCGCGCCGCCCGGCGGCCGGGGGCAGAACTCGGCGGGCACGACGGGGGGCGGGGGCGACCCGGCGGTGGACACGGTGGTCAGCTCCCGGCACCGCCCCCACATCGTCTCCATGGACCGGGTCCGCGTCCGCATCCGGTCCGCCGACACCACCACCGGCACCCTGCAGAGGGCGCTCGTCTTCAACCGCGGGGTTCTCCACCAGGGGAACCTCTACATCATCGAGGCCAAGATCCGCCACAACGGTGAGCAGGCGAGGTGCGGGGACGGGGGCAGGCTGAAGGGATTCATCTCACCCCTGGAATAAATGCCCATAGGCTTAACATTGGGATCTCGTTCTCCATGCCCCTTCAAGTATTGCGGTCCGTTCTCCATGGTCCTATATATCCTATTTATTGCCCATTCTTTTAGTGTGTACAGGGGTGAGATAAATACAGAAAGCAACTCGTTTTGGTCAAAGAAGTCATTCTCCAACTCGTTTGAATGCTATGGGATATTCACTCGGCTGTCGCCTCGTTCATATCATGCCACATCAAACTCGTGGAGAATGACGACTTTGACCAAAACTTGTTGGTTTCTTCTTTAGTATGGGGCCATCCATAAAGTACGTACGCAGGATTTCTGAAATTTTGGAGCCCCCCCCCCCCCCCCCACCACCCCTCCCAAACGTGTACGCAAGAGAACAAAGAGGTTCATACGTAAAATGTCCAAAATATTGACCCCCTCCCACCCCACCCCCTCAGTGCGTGCGGTTTTTATGGCTGGCCCCTATGAAGAGATCCATTTATTAAATTCAAGTTAAAGTGAATTAAATCTAATTATAATCACCTACCCATCTCCATCCACCCACTGCCGCCCAACGGTCAGAAGGCAAGGAGGGCTGTGTTAGGGAACTGTGATAGGATTAAGTGTTGCATGAACAAATACATTTATTTGATTCAAGTGAAATTGATTCAAATACGTTGAAGACCTGGAATAAAAAGAAAGTCTGCAGCTTGGGTAGATGATAGTAATTTGAATTTCATTAAATGATAGTTATATCATTAAGATAATTGAATAGTCAAATTGATGAATAAATCAGTTATAAAAGTTGATAGATGAGACAATAAAAGATGAGGGAAGATGAAGTTGTATTTGTGTTGGTGGGTGGGTAAAAATAGATAGGTGTTTAGTGTAGAAGGTGAAATGCGAATGGCGGTACAGTTGCAAAGATCCGCCATAACGATGAGGGGCTGTGTGGGGAACTGGGATAGGATGAAGTAATGTATGAACGAATTCATTCATTAAATTCAAGTAAAATTGATTAAATTGAATCAAATCTTCAATTAATAGCACTTAATGATTGTGTTCTCCTAGACCACAAAATTGAGTGCCCTAGGCGCTTACCAAAGTAAGTACTCGGGTACTTACCAATTGCAAAATCCCCATACAAAATGTATGGAGACTCAGAAAACCATTAACCATTATCCTACCCCTAATAAAAAACCGCCATAGACTTAGTATAAGCAAATTTTATGTGGCAGGCCGTGACATAATGTGTTTTTTATGCCACTAGAGTAATAACAATATTGACCAATCAGAGAGCAGGATGTCAGCTACTATGAAAAAAGTTCTGTTGGTCGTTGACTCAATATTTATCTTTTAGTAATACAAAAGCATAGACGGGGTAGGATAAATACGAAACCGAACTCGAGTCAGACTTGTCCGTGTCTATGCCACTCTGGTCAGGTCTGCTCTTCACTATTCTTGGCTACGCCTCGTGTAGTAATACATGACCTGCCCGTCGTGGCATAAACATTGTCAAGTCTAACTCTCGTTCGGTTTCTACTAATTGTTTCTTTATGGTCAGATTAGTCAGCGAGGAGTGAGGATGACTTTGGCAAACATGACAAATCTAAATATTTCAGATGTCGTGGGAAGCCCACAGCCCTATTTGAAGAGAAAAACCTCTGTGAAGTCTTTGGATTCTGTGGTGACCGTATTAAGTACGGTGTATGCTTGATGTGTTTCAGCCACTGGTCGGACGGGCACGGGACTCGCCTACGTGCGGGTCAACGAGAGTCCCAGTCAAGGTCAGTGCACGCTGCGACCTGACAAGGGCACGGAGATGGAGACCATCTTCGCCGTCATCTGCCACGACTGGAAGGACGAGGTGAGTGCCGCTATGACGATCACTCAGACACACTCACGTACAGCCGCAGTCAGCCCGTTTCCGTATAGTACTGCGCTGTCAGGTGTTGTTGTTTATCGGTTCACACGTTCCCGGGCGGGTCTGTCGTTACCTGCGGGTACCTGCCGAGATATGGTCGTGCACGGTGTTCTCCAGAACAGTCCTCCCCTCCACCCGCGGTCCATCCGCCGCCACCCACCCGCCTCCATCAACCACTACCCAACCGCCGCCACCCACCCGCCTCCATCAACCACTACCCAACCGCCGCCACCCACCCACCTCCATCAACCGCCACCCACTCGCCGCCACCCACCCACCTCCACCAACCGCCACCCACCCACCTCCATCAACCGCCACCCACTCGCCGCCACCCACCCGCCTCCATCAACCACCCACCCGCCTCCATCAACCACCCACTCGCCGCCATCCACCCGCCTCCATCAACAACCACCCAACCGCCTCCATCAACTGCCATCAACCCGCCTCCATCAACCGCCATCTACCCGCAGTCCATCCGCCTCCACCAACCCGCCTCCATCAACCACCCACCCGCCTCCATCAACCGCCATCCACTCGCCGCCACCCACCCACCTCCATCAACCGCCACCCACTCGCCGCCACCCACCCGCCTCCATCAACCGCCACCCACCCGCCTCCATCAACAACCACCCACTCGCCGCCACCCACCCACCTCCATCAACAACCACCCACTAGCCTTCATCAACTACTACCCACTCGCTGCCACCCAACAACTACCACCCACTCGCATCCATCAACTGCCACCCACTCACATCCATCAACTGCCACCCACTTGCCGCCACCCACCCACCTCCATCAACTGCCACCCACTCACTGCAACTCCCGCCACTCACCTTCCTTCATCCACCCACTGCCATTCACCCATGGTCATCTTCCTGCTGCCATCCACCCCCTGCCATCTACTTGCTACCACCTACTTGTCACCCTCTGCCCTCTGCCCCACACATTTTCCCCTCCCCTCCACCTCCTAACATCTGTGTGCTGCCATCCACTCACTACCAATCTATTGCCCACTATCTGCTGCCCACTGTCTGCCGCCCACTGTCCGCCACCCACTGTCTGTCGCCCACTGTCTGTCATCCACTGTTTGCTGCCCACTGTTTGCTGCCCAATGCCTACTGCCTAATGCCTACTACCCAATGCCTACTACCCAATGCCTGCCACATACTGCCTAATGCCCAATGCCCACTACCCCCCACCCACTGCCCACTACCATCTGACCACCCTCAGCCCTCCACCACCTCGCCGCCCGCCGCCTGTCGTAGCCGCCCGCCGCCGGCCGCGGACATGTTGGGACCGGGAAGGTGTGGCCGGCGGGTCTGAGAAAGACGGCGATGATTCACAGGTTCTCCACAAGACATGTTCGCCCTCACCTCACTGTCTGCCAGCGGGACGCAGTCGGCGATTTTAATCATTTCACGTATAGCCTCGAGCCGCAAGAAAAAAACACACTCCCGGATGCTATCTGCACCCGCCACTTGTTACCAGTCGCCGCGAGTAATGAATATGCAAATTAATATGCAAATGAGCGGCACTGGGAAATGGAAGAGATCACACAGATACGGGTAGGACTGTGCAGGATGGGCAGAGCTTTTTAATGGTTTCAATATATATAATATGTCGCAATGTGCATGCGTTAAAATATCGTTCTGCCTTCTCTCTCCTTCCTCTGGGAGAGCAATGGACCTTTTCCATCGATGCGGAAGTGAAGCCCGCTCCATTAGATACTGGTCGTACTCGACCAAACATACGCCTCCTCACCCTTTACGGGATGCGCCTTGACACGGATAGAAAACCCGTTTTCTGCAATTCTTGCTGTATTCACAGAATAATTGTGAAATCATCGACTTATTAAACCTTAATTTCCATTTTCATTCGCATCGATTCTGTGTGTCCTTTTCAAACATGATGCAGCCATCTTGAACAGTTCTGGAAAATAATGTTTGCAAAGTTAGAGCTGTTTGTGGTTATGAACAAATAGTCTCCTAAATTTATTCATTCTTAATAGAAACTGATTAAGATAAAAGCATATAGGGAATTAAAGACCCAGAACATTTGAACTATGTACGTATTGGTTATTCCTATGTACCTATGGCCGTACACTCTATGCTTACACCACATCCTAGGGGGTGGAGTAACTTATGTATACTACCCAAGGTTGCAGTATACTACGCAATACCATCCAAGGTTAACACATAGACCAATCAGATTGTCTCTTATAAAATTCATATGAAAAGCACAGTGGGGAGAAAACATAGAGTATTAGTTACTCGATGAGGTTGCATCTGGCTTTGGGTTTGATGGTGGATGAGCAAATAACGCTAATTATCGTAATTAAATCACATTTGAAGGTATATAGGAATAGGGAAACAAAGTTTCCGGAGAGAGAAAGTCAAAGTTACTCGGCAAGGCTTGGAAAAATTACTGCCCACGGCCAAGGCTTTGGGCAGTAATTTTTCCGATCCTTACCTCGTATCTTTGACTTTCTCTCACCGGGACATAGTTTCCCTCTATTATCATACACCTATGACCGAATGTCTATGATATACTACCCGTTGCTAGGGGTGCAGTATGAATGCTGTTCGGGCTCACTGTGACGTAGTGAATCGGCTACGAAGCGACGACTTAGTGAGTGAATAAAATGACGTTTTCCCATCAATTTAAGGCATATGATAATAAGGGGACGTAGTGACTGTGTCTGTAGAGATTCCATTCTCGGCTTTTTGTACCATAAATACGTCGTGTAGACGTATTTTATATTGTACAAACGACCATGAAGAGCCATCCCTATGGGCTCAGTGAGTACATTATCTCCTATTAAGTGTGGGCCTTTCAGGACGAGGCATTGTTACATCTCCTTTAATATATGTAGAGGCTACTACTATACGCATAATTCACTGTGGTGGAACGCAACATATATCTATTAGTTTAGTTTCCTTAATCCTTCCCTACAAAGCATAGCGTAGTATTTAAGAATCAGGAAGTGAACAGTTTTGCTTCGGCAGGCTCCCAACTCGGTTCTCCTTCCATCTACTTTCAGTTTTTTCTTTTTCATTTAGATTGAATGATATCATAAAACGGCTTCTATCTAATAAGCACCACCCAAAACTTGCTGTAGTCTAGATGTGGTTAAGGCTACGAGGCTGGAACACTTCTACACACAACCGATGATGTAAATGTCACCAAATAGACTGATTTTCGACGCCCCAGATCCCCCGGACTCTGTTGGGCGTGCTTTGTGTGCGGGTATTAACACACATTAGCGGGGCCCGAGGCGTGGCTCTGTTTGTTGAATCTAAGTGTTGCTATGTATTCAGACGTGAGGTGGCGCTGAAGGGCAAGTCCTGTATTATTGATATCACCATGGTTATTGGAGGTGTAGTCCTTGATACGGCGGGCAGATCTCACTGGTGACCGGACCGAGTCGACATTAGTCACCAAGGTGATTTGTTGGTGTCAGTCACGGGGAAGTGCCTTTAATTACACCTCAGCCGCTCTCAGTCAGTTCTCACCTGTCTATAAGCAGTGAGAATAGAGAGGAAGCCTATGAAAGTTTAGGGTCAGAGCTCGTATCCCATCGAGTTTGAATCGCGTAGTAAATCACAAGGCGAAGCCGCATGGATTATGTAGCGATTCAAACGAGATGCGATCAAGCTCTGAATAGGTTTCTGAATTTATCTTTGTGATAAAATCTCCCATTGAGTATTTTTCCTAAATACTCAATAGGCGTTGGGTACGAGTTCCCAATGTTAAGTCTATGGGGAAAAATACGAGGGGTGAGATAATTCATGTGAAAAAGCTTAAAACATGTGAAAAAGGAAAGATGACAAATTGGCAAATTGTATATGAGCACCTCACTGTGTTACCATCTTTACCCGCTAGATGTGGCTTTCTCACCGCTTTGAGAGATGCGGATGCGTCCTTAACCACACCACACCTCACCTCAGTCTGCCCACAGACTGGGGGGCACCTACTACCATAGGAAACGAATACCCTCCGAGGCACTACGGTGCAATGTAGGCTATATTACAGTGCACGGATAGGTCGGTATCGTACTGCGTCATAAAGCTTTGGAAACATTGGCGTGCATCGTAATCGGTGCTTCCGATACGCACCGACACGCCCTACGACGCGCTCTACGGCGCACAATCATAACGAACTGAATGGGCGTCGGGGTGCATCAGGAGGTCTGAAATTTTGCGCCGGCGTTGATGGGTTCCAGGCCTTACTCTCAACCACAACCACCCCTCACACCAATAATGCATTTCTTTTCATAATACGCTACTTTGCAGTCGGTGCCCGCCACAGACAGTCTATACACTCTTACCTACCGGGCGGCTGGCCATACTCCACGTGTTGGGACCAGTTTGAGGAGGGTGTGAGGTTTACCCGCCGATTCACCGCCTCGATTTATTTACTGCTGTGAACTGAATGTCAATACCCGGCTGGGAACGCTCCCTGTGAGTCCCCACACGGCCGCCTCTCCGTGCTGCTCTACACACAGGCATGACGGGCGTGCGTCGTGGCCGCTGTGTAAATTACACTCACAATGCTGGTTGGTCATGTCGATATGCATGTTCCGTCTACATTAGACTGGTTATAGCGACATGTGTGTTCAGTCTACCATAAACTTGTTATGCCATTATTCATGTTCAGTCTATTCCTATTTGGTATGTACTAGACTGGCCATGTTTGCATGAAGGTTTGGCTTCTACAAGATTTGTCATATCAATATATATATATACCCAATATTTGCTGGTTTAGGATACTAGTGATCATCCTCTCAGGAGTTGGCATGTAGTAATAACCGAGGGAATGCGAGGATATATTCCAGTCTACTCCTAAAACTCCCATTTCATATTGACACTGAGAGCATAGTCTACATGTCCTGTCTAAAACTCCCATTTCTCTCTACTGCAGAGAGCATAGTCTACATGTCCTGTCTAAGACTCCCATTTCTCTCTACCACTGGGAACATAGTCTACATATCCTGTCTAAGACTCCCATTTCTCTCTACCACTGGGAACATAGTCTACATATCCTGTCTAAAACTCCCATTTCTCTCTACCACTGGGAACATAGTCTACATATCCTGTCTAAAACTCCCATTTCTCTCTACCACTGGGAACATAGTCTACATATCCTGTCTAAAACTCCCATTTCTCTCTACCACTGGGAACATAGTCTACATATCCTGTCTAAAACTCCCATTTCTCTCTACCACTGGGAACATAGTCTACATATCCTGTCTAAAACTCCCATTTCTCTCTACCACTGGGAACATAGTCTACATATCCTGTCTAAAACTCCCATTTCTCTCTACCACTGGGAACATAGTCTACATATCCTGTCTAAAACTCCCATTCCTCTCTACTACAGAGAGCATAGTCTACATGTCCTGTCTAAAACTCCCATTTCACTAATCCTGAGGCATAGTGATATGATCGTTGCTGCTGGATAAGTCATACCCACAGCCGTACAGGGTCACAGTACTAATTGGTCATGTCGATACGCATCTTCAGTCTACATTAGTCTGGCTGTGTCAATATGCATGCTCAGGCGTTTTTCGACTGGTCATGTCATTTTGCATAAATTCTGTCAGTTTTTGTGTTTTACCTACACTCGACTGGTCTTGTCAGTATTTGTGTATAATCTACACTAGATTGTTCTTGCCAGTATTTGTGTTGGACTGGGAATATGAAATAAGATAATGCCAATACGGCTTAAGATATTTTTAGCTAATATATTTACTTTATTTACTACCTGAGGCCGAAGTGCAGCATGCACATCTCCTGCTTACAAGTCCCATTTCACACTACTACTGTAAGCATATAGTGTACATGTCCTGCCTAAAAGTCCCATTTCACACTACTACTGTAAGCATATAGTGTACATGTCCTGACTAAAAGTCCTATTTTTGTCTACTACTGAGAATGGATGTATAAACATATAGTGGGGAAGGTAATATGATAGGTTGGGTATGTAAACATATGGAGAAGATACTTATAGTAGGGTGTATATGTAAACATATGGTGGGGAAGGTACGTATAGTAGGGTGTATATGTAAACCTACGGTGGGGAAGGTAGGTATATGAAGTTGGGTGTACCGTATAAACATATGGGAGGCGGGGGGGGGGGGGTAGATATGTTAACATATGGTGGGGAAGGTACGTATAGTAGGGTGTATATGTAAACATATGGTGGGGAAGGTACATATAGTAGGGTGTATATGTAAACATACGGTGGGGAAGGTACATATAGTAGGGTGTATATGTAAACATATGGTGGGGAAGGTACGTATATGAGGGTGGGTGAAAAAACATATGGGAGGTGGGGGGGGGGGGGTTAGATATGTTAACATATGGTGGGGAAGGTACGTATAGTAGGGTGTATATGTAAACATATGGTGGGGAAGGTACATATAGTAGGGTGTATATGTAAACATACGGTGGGGAAGGTACATATAGTAGGGTGTATATGTAAACATATGGTGGGGAAGGTACGTATATGAGGGTGGGTGAAAAAACATATGGGAGGCGGGGGGGGGGGGGGGGTTAGATATGTTAACATATGGTGGGGAAGGTACGTATAGTAGGGTGTATATGTAAACATATGGTGGGGAAGGTACATATAGTAGGGTGTATATGTAAACATACGGTGGGGAAGGTACATATAGTAGGGTGTATATGTAAACATACGGTGGGGAAGGTACATATAGTAGGGTGTATATGTAAACATACGGTGGGGAAGGTACATATAGTAGGGTGTATATGTAAACATATGGTGGGGAAGGTACGTATATGAGGGTGGGTGAAAAAACATATGGGAGGCGGGGGGGGGGGGGGGGTTAGATATGTAAATCTATGGTGGGGAAGGTATGTATAATAGAATGGATATACAAACATATGGAGGGGAAGTTACGTATAATAGGGCGTATATGTAAACATATGGTGGGGAAGGTTTGTATAATAGGGTGGATGTTTAAACATATGGGAGGCGGGGGGGGGGGGGGGTATGTTAACATATCCAGGATATGATATGAATATACAAACGCAGCAATGAAGGGGGATCTGTTTGGGCGGACACAGAAACCAACACGGGAGCTGAGAAGGCGTATTCCTATATACCTATGGCTGTACACTCTATGCTTACACCACGCTCTGGGGGGTGGAGTAACTATCTGATACTACCCAAGGTTGGTATACTACCCAAGGTTGCCGTATACTACCCAAGGTTGACATTTAGACCAATCAGATTGTCTCTTATTAAACCACATTTGAAGGTATATAGGAATAGGGAAACCAAGTACCAGTGAAAGGAAGTCAAAATTACTCGGTAAGGCTTGGAAAAATTACTGCCCGCGGCCAGGGCCTTGGGCAGTAATTTTTCCAAGCCTTACCTCGTAACTTTGACTTCCTTTCACCGGAACATAGTTTCCCTCTATTCACACACGGGGCGTCAGGGAGCTGGTATTTAGCACCGCCCCCGCCCGCCCGCCCGCTCACGGGTAACACCCCCCCCCCCCCCCCCCCCCCGTCTACATCTCCCCTGTGTGCTGTTGGTTCGCGGGTATGTCATATTTCCGCTGGTCCGGCGCCTTCCTTCTAAATAGCTGATGAGCGACACGAGCCGCCCGCCGGCTACCAGCGTCCCAGGTGAGTCATCGTCGCCATGACGACACGTGACGTCACAAGCGTCCACTTGAGCGTCCATTACGGGCGGTTGCCCGGGCTGCCGCCAGGTGGAGTGTGTGCTCTCGGGACAGCCTGGCAACGGACGCGGGGTCTCGGCCGCCATGTTTAACTTGCTGTTGTAATGAAAGTCCAGCGCGCGCGCCCTCTTCCGGGACGCGCAATAAAGCGGTCACGTGACGGTCTCGGCGTTTATCTGCGGGTTGTAAAGGTGGGCGCCATGTTTGTGGAGTCGCTATTTAATCATTGTTCTGCCAGGGCCCTGATACATAACACAGATGCACATTAAGCCATGAGAGTCCCGCGTCGCCAAAAGCATGATTTATCGCCCACTCGACGGACGCGCAGTACGTTAAGGTGCCGCGCGGTGGCGCTGGCGGCTACAGGTGGCTGGTGCCCGGTGAGATGTCGCCTTTTCTATTCAGAACGTCACAGGCAGATGCCACAGGGCCATATCAGGGGCCGTATCACCCGCATGTCGTGTGTAACTCATCTTAACGCCCGGGGCCACCCGCCCCCGCCCCCCCCCCCCCTACACCCCCCCCCCCCTACATCCGCCACCCGCACACAGGGAACTGCTGGGGTGCGGTGTGGAGAATAATAAGGAACTGTATCGAGACCTTTAGCCGCTGGAAATACGCCATGGGTTTTGAATGCTGGGTGATCTCATGAGGTAGAGCTAAGTGAGATTATAAATAGTAGAAAACCAAAACAAATGGCGTATTTTCACTGGCTATGGATCGAGTGCGGTTCAGATTTTATCTCACACCTATCGTAGCCTCGTTGGCTAACGTTTGTGACATATGGCCCATAGCGTTTTCCTTTAAAATACACCATGGACGTTCAGTACGAGTTTCCAACATCATGTCTATGGAAAAGGAATACCAGGGGTGACTGTTGTCCATTGGGTCGTACACTGATGGTAAAAAAAAATTATATTAGTGGAGCACACGCCTACCAATATGTTTCAAGTACAATATCGACAACGGAGTACTCTATACATTAGCACCGATGAAGGTACGAAATATACCAAAATCCCTTTGTATGTACTGGGTTGTAGTGAATATCATACGACGGAGACCAAAATCGCCATGTGTGAACTGGGCTTTAGCGAAAATTGAACAACAAAAACAGAAATGGCATTGTGTGTAGTGGGCTTTAGTAAATACTTGTCTTGTACCACAGAGAACAGGATCGCTGTGTGTGAACTGGGGTTTAGTGGAGATTTGGACGGATTCTGCCGCTGCCGTCCTCAATGTGCCACTCTAAGGTAGGGACTGAGATGTGGGACAGGAACATTGAAGGTCAAAGCGGGGTCAGGAGGTGCCCGACCCTCACTTAACTGAGGGAGACGGCTCAGGGGGGTAGCGGGGGGGGGGGGGAGGGGGTAGGGGCTTTCTGCTAGGTGGCTCTCAGGTCGACGACTGTATCCTCACCTACATGTGGGTAGGAGCTGGTGGTGGCGGGGGGGGGGGGGGCGTACCTCCTGTGGGGAGTGTTTCAGAAGGTGTTGGGGTTTTAGACTGAGAGCGAGCCGGGGCCCCGTTGAATAATCTAGGGCCCGCCATAAAGACCCTTTTTCTGTATGCCATAGACAGCCGGGGACGATGTGGGTCAACTTTATTCAACACGTACGGACGACCTTATGGATGTCTGATACTGTCTTGGTAAAGAAACTTAAATATTATCAAACGATATCCCCTGTAAACGGGAACGGCAAGTGTCTTTATGTAAGGTCCTATATTATTCTACAGCCCCCTGGGGTCTGTTGAATAACTTATTCCTATAAAAGTACAGGGCGCTGGGGTGCCTTGTACGAGGGTTATTATTGGATAATGTTAAAGCTCGTTCGCTAAGACAGTCCTAGCCATAGGAAGGTCGTCCATAAGTGCTGAATAAAGTTGACCCACATCGTGCCTGGGTGTCATAGGCATACAGAAAAGGGTCTTTATGTACGATCCTAAATTATTCAACAGGCCCCAGGGGTTTGTTTAATAATCTAAGAACGATAATGAGGCTGGACGATATGATCTCTAAGCGATGGAGGACCTCGTGGACGGTCCACGGTAAGGATCAGTCCTGGGCAGGCTGTCAGATCGTTCGTAAAATGATCCTACAATTGACGTAGATCTCTTGTTACGATAGGTCACGACAGTTACTCTAAATTGTAGTACAAATATCTACCATAGGCGGCGGCATAAGGATCGTTGTGAGTCAACTTTATTCAACACTTACCGACGACCTACCATCAGCGAGGACAGCCTTAACGAACGAGCTTGACTATCACCAAACGATAATTCCTGGAGTTTTGCTCCGGACTTCACTCGGCTTCGCCTCATAAAGTCACTACGCCAAACTCCAGTCGTGGCATACGGTGGCCAAGATTAAAACTGATCCAGTTTTACGATAGTATCTTACACGGGTCATGGCTGGACGAGACTGCCCTTCATCACACAATACCCGCCCTGCGAGCCTCCTACGACCTGTCTTCAGAGTGTTCGTACATTATTAAACGAACCCCCGTTGTGATAACTGACCTATCACACTGACCCAAACGTGTATAGCCTTCTATTGTGAGCAGCTCCGAGCAGCTCTTCTATTCTGTACCTGTGGTTGTATCTCCTACGTGTCTCCTACGTATACCGCCCACTCCTGCCCATGTCGTAATTCTGCCCGTACGTCACATTGTGACGTACATGTTTGTGATCACGTGACTATTCGCCATTTTAAGGTATGTAACAATACAACAAGAGCCTGTCTTCGTGCGTCAAAATAGTCATTGGTCAGGTATATACCGATGCAGAAGGCAGAGGGATATACCTAATTAATGGTTTTGCCACGTATCTTTGACGAACAGATACAGAAACCTGTTTCCGTATAGAATTCAGTGACGCCATCGTTTCCTCAAATAGTTTGCGATAAAACTATATGTTATCTATATTTGTCTTGGCTTATCAGGCTGGCTGATATGTTCATTAAATGGCGCCATAAGTGTACCTAATAAGCCTGGAATAGAATTTCATCGTTTGGGTATATGAACTGTCAGCATAGGCGACGAAGCTGTTTCCTGGTATGCGCCGGTGACATAATGCAGTGTGATTCATGTACTCTCCGACATACAGTTCGCTATCACTGCGGAGATGGGGAGCTAGCTCAGTGGTGAAGGCACTGGAGTCGTAACCCCAAGGTTGTAGGTTCGCGCTGCAGCTACCTTTCTCCTTCACCCCCCACATTGGTAGACTTACTGCTATATCAAAAGCCAGTCCTTCTCATACCATGTCTATGTGGTGTGGTGTGCAGTCACCTTTCTCCTTCACCCACAGCAGTAGTAGACTTGCTGCTATATCAAAGGCCAGTCCTTCTCATACCATTTCTATGTGCTGTTGCAAATAAATATGTAATAAAAATAATAAAAGTATTGAGAAAAAGCTGAATATAAAGAGTCTTAGAAAGACCTGTCATGGTTGACGTGAAATCAAACATAAACTCTTACTGCCGATGTTGAGCGCGGTTCTCTGGTTTTCGTTGCAGCACCGGCCGATTCAGTACGAGGTCAGCTACAGCCTAGGAGGCATGTCACGTGACATCATCTACCAGGGCCTGAACCACGAGACGACTTTCATGCTGCCCGCGGGGAACCCTGCGCGCAACCACACAGGTCAGTACCTCATTATCTCACTACCTCATTATCTCACTACCTCATTATCTCGGTACCTCACATGTCAGTGCCTCCGTATCTCAGTACCTCATTATCTGAGTACCTCACAGGTCAGTACCTCCGTATCTCAGTACCTCATTATCTGAGTACCTCACAGGTCAGTACCTCCGTATCTCAGTACCTCATTATCTGAGTACCTCACAGGTCAGTACCTCCGTATCTCAGTACCGCAGTCCCTCAGTACCTCAGTACCTACATATCTCCATACCACACAGGTCAGTACCTCCGTATCTCAGTACCACACAGGTCAGCGCCTCATTATCTCAGTACCTCACAGGTCAGTGCCTCCGTATCTCAGTGCCGCAGTCCCTCAGTACCACAGTCCCTCAGTACCTACATATCTCAGTACCACACAGGTCAGTACCTCATCAGTACCTCAGTACCACACAGGTCGGTACCTCATTATTTCAGTACCTCAGTATCTCAGTACCATACAGGTCAGTGCCTCCGTATCTCCGTATCTCAGTACCACACAGGCCAGTTCCTCTGTCCATCAGTACCACAGTCCCTCAGTACCTCACAGGTCGGTACCACAGTCCCTCCATACCTCACCGGCTAGTACCTCCGTACCTCAGTACCACACAGGCCAGAATACTTAAAGGCAGTATGTCAATGGAGGACAATACCCCCTAAAGGCAGTATGTCAATGGGGGACAATACCCCCTAAAGGCAGTGTGTCAATGGGGGACAATACCCCCTAAAGGCAGTGTGTCAATGGGGGACAATACTCCCTAAAGGCAGTGTGTCAATGGGGGACAATACTCCCTAAAGGCAGTGTGTCAATGGGGGACAATACTCCCTAAAGGCAGTATGTCAATGGGGGACAATACTCCCTAAAGGCAGTATGTCAATGGGGGACAATACTCCCTAAAGGCAGTGTGTCAATGGGGGACAATACCCCCTAAAGGCAGTATGTCAATGGGGGACAATACCCCCTAAAGGCAGTGTGTCAATGGGGGACAATACTCCCTAAAGGCAGTGTGTCAATGGAGGACAATACTCCCTAAAGGCAGTATGTCAATGGGGGACAATACTCCCTAAAGGCAGTATGTCAATGGGGGACAATACTCCCTAAAGGCAGTGTGTCAATGGAGGACAATACTCCCTAAAGGCAGTGTGTCAATGGAGGACAATACTCCCTAAAGGCAGTGTGTCAATGGAGGACAATACTCCCTAAAGGCAGTGTGTCAATGGGGGGCAATACTCCCTAGAGGCAGTATGTCAATGGAGGACAATACTCCCTAAAGGCAGTGTGTCAATGGAGGACAATACTCCCTAAAGGCAGTGTGTCAATGGGGGACAATACTCCCTAAAGGCAGTGTGTCAATGGGGGACAATACTCCCTAAATGCCTTAAGGCAATATGTCAGTGAGGTGTGAAAATGCCTTTAGACAAAAAATCAGTGGCCTCCAGGAGGGATGAGAACGTCTTCAGGCAGTCTCGAGATATTTGAAGAAATATAGGAAGAACTAGCAACCACATGGTTGTCTAGATCTTGGGAGAAGTGAAATCTAAATGAATTGCATTCATGAAAATATTGTGCAGAAAACTGCTGCCTTCAGGTTCTGACTTGTGACTAGGTGAGTGACACACAGCAGTGAGTCACTCTCTGACTCATGAGTCACACATAGAGGAGAGTTTCTCCCCAAACTCTGTCCCTGTATTACTCGCTGGTTCTTCAGCATGTTGACTTCTTCCAATGCCCAGATCTCGGACGCAACTTACATTTACAGATGTTGGAGCCGCACACAGGTGAGTCCATCACCAGCCATCAAGGTAATGACCCCGGCGGCGCTGCCTATGGCGCTGGGGTGACAGTGTTTCTCGAGTGGTGGCTACCTGCGAGCGGGTCAAAAAGCAGACAGGTGTCGCCTTCCCGAGTAGCTCGCTGTACCCCGAGCAGTTCGCTGTACCCCGAGCACCTCGCTGTACCCCGCCCCTCAACACCAGCCTTTTGTTCAGCCACAGCCGCCTCCAACCTGCTCATTTAGTCGCCTAAGAAGGTCTTGAAAAGAAAGCGACTTGATTTTTTTTCTGTTTGTTTTTGCGGCGTGGACGGCTCGGGCCTCACTATGAGCTGCTCGCTGTAGACCCTCCGTCTCCTGTTTTCTCCTCTCTCCCTCTCCTCCCAGCACCAGGGGGGTATTTTTGGTCTACTCAGCACTACTAACGAACAACGCTAGCAACACAAAAATCGCAATTAATAATTTTTTTTTTTAAATACCAACAAAAACAGTAAGCTCGGACACCCCCTCAATCCGCACGCCGCCCCAGTCCCGAGTCTGTCAACATCCATACCGCCCTTCTCCGCACTAAAAATAAAGATCTGGGGAGGATCAGAAAAATCATGAAAAAAGATTGGTACAGTATTTTGGGGCTTTCCTTGTCAACTGTTGCCAGGCAACACGATGGTTGTTTATAGAGCGCCCGCCTAACCTTTGCCGAAAGGTTGGAGATGGGGGGGGGATGTTGGGGGGGGGGGGGTCTTCAGTTATGTCATTACCCTCAGTTAATAGGAGTGCCGCTAATAGATTCGGGTCTCCTCTATGAATGTGGTTTATGCGGTTAATTTCCCAAGCAGCTTTTATGACAAGGCTTATTGTCTACAAACTGGGTTCTTGGGAATTGAGAAATGTATCAGTTTAAACAAAACATTTTATCACATTGAACATGGGGAGTTGAGACACCAAGGTCCCCGTCGGATAGCATGGCCTTTTTCTTTTAATCGTGCGACTAATAGATTGTGTCCATAGAAAACAAATAGGGAATGTGTATCGACGTACGCGGGGCATACAGATATGTTGTGTGCGTCGGGTTGCGATAAAGTGCACATACGGATAAATAGTGCGTACGGAAAAATAGTTCGTAACTAAAGCGAACTAATATTGGCAAGCCATTCGTCCGCAAAAGATAGATAACGTAAATAATATCCTCACAATCGTTCAGATATTACTACGTGTGAACCCCTCGGAGCATACAGCCGCTTGTATCTGAAACCAGTTAATATCATGTATGAATTTATACATTAACTATGAGCGTTGAATTATAAAAAGAATATTTAACTATGATAAGGTTTGCGTTTCCTCCTTGACTCATAGCATTATATGTCGAATCTGTGAAATAAAGCTGTGTTAAACCACTGAAGTACCGGGTTTAATTGTCCTGGTAGTACCTCTTCCTCCAGCGGTAACTATGTCATTTTGTAATTAACCATTTGTTTGAACTGTATATCAGCATTGCTGGAGACGGAATCGGTTGAAGATCATTGAATGTGTTTCGTGAACTCTTTTCGTCTGAAATAAACATCTTTCACACAAAGCAATTGCTACAACCCACTTGGCCGAACAGTCAGTCCTCTGTGGGGTGCAACAGAATGGGTCAAGCACCAGTCAATGAGGCACTGAGGTCTGAGGGGATTGGTTATGGTCTGCTGGGCACTTCTCTGAGATGCTAGGATAGCGTGGCTCCTGCACCATACCAATGTCACAGAGTTGACCCGCAGATAGTAAGGGGTAAGGTTTGCAGCCAGCTCAGGGCCTACTTTGCAAATTCATTTATCTCTCGCTTCTTCTTTTATAACCTGTTATTACCTACTATATCTAAAAACCTACGATTCTGGTAGTATCTGCTTGGACTTCTGCCCGCACATAAGGACAGAGCGAACCAGACTTAGGCTTGGAGAGTGAGGGGCCACGAGAGTGAGAATCTCGTGGAAGAAAATATTAGAATCTGTGCTTCTTTTTTGTAGATCTATTGGCAGAAATATCTTTTCTCTTATGATTTATTTCGAGTCATGCCGAAATCGATGTTTAGTAGTGTAGTTTTCTACTTTTCTCGTGAGAAACCAATGAGATCTCAACTTTCGCTGGTAGCCCCACTTTCAAAACTCCGCTGATTCCCCCCACCCACCAACAGCCTAAGTATTTGACCCTATTTGAGCATTTGACTTTGTGGAGTAGTCGGCAGGGTGTTTCTCTGGGAATGCAAGTGTCGGGAGTTCGAACCCAGCTATAATCAGCCCGTGATTTCATTTTTCAATATTTTCTTCTTAACTTGGACTCGACGAAGTCGCTAGTATAAAAGATAAAAAAGCTAAATGCCAGTGAAAATTACATTGTTATATTGACCATTACATTTCCACTATTACAGACATTTTTACCATTATGGACATTTTCACCATGATGGACATTTTCACCATTATGGCCTTTTTCACCATTATGGCCATTTTCACCATTATGGCCATTTTCACCATTATGGCCATTTTCACCATTATGGCCATTTTCACCATTACAGCAGGCGCTAGATACATCCCAACAAGATGTTGTAAAACTGCGCCTGTTTGTAACCCTTTGTGTCGGTGAAGATGGGATCCCTATTGAAAAAGGCGTCATCCTGATTTTCCTCTAAGTGAATACACTGACTAACTGGAGCTGGCATTCTGAGGTTCCAATCTCTATTTCTCTTACTGTGCCGAATTAAAAAACACAGAATTAACATGTATGCTCCGGAAAAAAGAAATGAGAGGCAGGATATAAATAAAATTAAGAAAATAAGTCCCTCTGATTTTCCACTAAATGGCTACACGGGATAAACTGAAGCAGGCCTAACGAGGAAGCTCAGCTTTATTTTTCTTCCCGTTTCTAATTTCAAAAAAGGAATTAACATATAAACTCCCGGGAAAAAGAAATAAAAGAGAAGAAGTAAACGAGTAAAGACGGAACAATACGCGCAGTTACGTCGTCGTGCAAGTCGCGCTCTCCGTGTCCCTAATGAAGCCCCCTATTATCGCTCAGCCAGCCTCGGCCCTGATCTTGTTAAGCCGGCCATATTGTCCCCACATGTTCATGCCAATTATTCACTCGTGTCTTTTTGTCTGCAATACATCTAATTGTACCGGTATTATCATACATGGCTTGCAGTGGGTAATTGGAGGCTGGAAACTGCCCCTGATTACTGGAGTGAAATACAGATGGCGCTGCAGACGCCGCCATACTATAGCGAGGCAATGAGAGGTGTTTCTGTAAAATGTTACACTTTCATGGAGACTCCATCGGTTCTTTGATTGTGGGCGTGTAATAAGCGGAGTGTGTTCTTTAAGACAACCCGTTCTAGACTTCCCTACTATTGTAACATCCAATTCCTCTATCGAGAAACGAGGGTGCGCTTTCCTTGGCATAACTGCTAATACTCTAGAGGAGGTGGACCTTAGCTAGCCTTGAAGCCTAGCCAATGTGCACTCACATATTAGGCCAGGTAACTACCACCATTTTTCTGATGCATTGCGGGATTGCAGTCAGCTGGTACCCGACAAATACTTGTTGGATTTCATGCTGGTTCCCCGCTGAAGGGCGTGGCGAAATCTGTTATTATTTTAGAAAAACATTCTAATAAATTATCATCTATCTATTGAAAGGTTGCTATTATTTCATTTTGTATTATCGTTCACATAAACAAGTATAAGTAAATTATTTGGAGAACCACTTAAAGAAGAGAGGTTGTACTGCTTCCCTTGTCACTGCAAATCGGCGGGGAACCAGTGAAAGTTCACGGTCGATCACGCGTTGCTCTCGATGGGCGTTACCTGTCCCATTGTTCATTGGGGCAGGGAACCAGTCTAGGGGACCTTAGCAACCATCAGCAAGGTCACCCTTCGTCATAACAGAGGTAAATATATAGCGCTGCAACGCCATGTTTAAGTAAATAGTCTGCAGCCAATTATCTTGTGGTAACATCAGCAATAAAGCTTGAAGCGTGAATGTGGACTTAGACATCAATTCATTCAGTTTACTGTCGTTGTTTAATGAGTACATACAAGAGACGAGTCCCATCTACTCTCCTATTGTGTTGGGAGGTGTAGGGGGAGGCACTGATTTGCAATTGCACATAACTGACTAAATATTTGTGACAACCGACAACCGACGTAAGATCGGTCAATATAAACAGGCACGATCATTTCACTGCCACTGAATGTTTGATCCAGGTTTGTACTGCAAATGATGCATCACAATTTAACGGTGGATGAAGTTTGTGTGTAGGTTTTAGAATTAGAGGCATGCGGAAGACATCTCCAGTCAATAAATGATAGTCATTGTGTGGGACTTTATTTTCTTTGGTTATGTTGCAATCACTTATATCAGCCGAGCATACTCCATTAGAAAATCACGCAATATATAGTCCCGCAAGGACCCAGCTTAATTCTACTCCACTGCTGTGTCTTTAGAAATGGCCTGGCTATAAAAACACAAGAACCATAGGAAGCCGTAGACTCTAGTCCTATGTGGTTAACATTGTGCTGTCTTTCCTTTCCGTCTGTCCTTCTATACCTTTAGTCCATTTACACTGCACCATTTTTCTGTTAACCATTTTCCTCCTCCCACCTTCTCCGCCTCTCGTTGACATAGTTCTATTTCTCTCGCCCTTCCTCTCCTGAGCCCTTCTTACAATCTCTTCCTCGTTGCTCTCTCTGTGTCCTCATTTCCTGTCGTTTTCTCTCCCTCCTTCTCTGCATCTCCCTCCTGTTTTCTCCTCACCGCCCTCTCCCCGCTCCTCACTCCCGTCCATCCGCGCACTCTTTTTCCAGTGGGCTTCTCGCGCGGACGGATATTGTGCTCGTCGGGCGGTTTGTGGTCAAATAGCAGCAATATGCAGATATTGCCCGGGCCTGTATTAATGGGCGCGCGCCGGGCGTCCCCCGCGCGTCCCCCGCCCGGCGCCGCTTTCATACCCACCCGCGCCCATAGGGGGCGCCACTCGCAGTGGGCGATAATAGGCACACACACGTATATGATTTAGCTAAAAGCCCGGATGATAATACGCGGCAGAAGATGATCAATTCGCCGCAGCCGTTGGATCATCCCTCTAATTAAACGGCGCTTTTTTTACGCGCGATTCGATCAGCTGAAAGGCCCGCCGATCACGGCAGGTCAGCGCGCCCAGTCATGCGCGCCGGCGTCTTGCCTGCGTCCGCCGCGCGTCCCGCCCGCGTCCCGCACGCGTCCCGACCATTCAGAGTTCATAACACGGCCCGGACCCGTGGCGCCCCCGAGCGGCCTGGCGCCGCGCGTGGACACCAATAATGGCGGTAATCGGCGGGCCGCGTGGCCGCGTGGTGGAGGACGGGTTTGATGATAAGGTCAATTTTATCTGGCGTATTACGCCACCGTAAAACTGATAGAAATCTCCTGTAATATTCCAGTGTAAACCCTCTAATAATCCTCCTATATAATTCACCGTAAAGCCTGTGATCTGAACCCTAGTATTTTTTTCCAGTAGACTTAACATTGGGAACTCGTCCTCAACTCCCATGGAGTATTGTAAAAAAATACTCAATAGGTGAAAAAGGTGAGATAAAATTTGGATTATACTCAATCCGTAGCCGCTGAAGATTCACCATTCTTCTTGGTCTGCTACGTAATCTTACAAGGCAAAGCCACGTGAGGTTACTCTGCAACCCAAACTTATGGCATAATTCAGCGGCTACTGATCTCTGCTCCTCATAGTGCCCATGCTCACTGCCCCTCCCCATGTCCTGAGTAGGTATCGGTGCTCCTCCCCTGCCCCTCATAGTGCCCCTCGTAGTGCCCCTCGTAGTGCCCCTCCTCCTGCCCCTCCTCCTGCCCCTCCTCCTGCCCCTCCTCCTGCCCCTCCTCCTGCCCCTACTCCTGTCCCTCCTCCTGTCCCTCCTCCTGTCCCTCCTCCTGCCCCTCCTCCTGCCCCTCCTCCTGCCCCTCCTCCTGCCCCTCCTCCTGCCCCTCCTCCTGCCCCTCCTCCTGCCCCTCCCCCTGCCCCTCCTCCTGCCCCTCCTCCTGCCCCTCCTCCCGCCCCTCCTCCTGTCCCTCCTCCTGCCCCTCCTCCTGCCCCTCTTCCTGCCTTTCCTCCCGCCCCTCCTCCTGCCCTTCCTCCTGCCCCTCCTCCTGCCCCACCTCCTGCCCCTCCTCCTGCCCCTCCTCCTGCCCCTCCTCCTGCCCCTCCTCCTGCCCCTCCTCCTGCCCCTCTTCCTGCCCCTCCTCCTGCCCTTCCTCCTGCCCCTCCTCCTGCCCCTCCTCCTACCCTCTTCCTGCCCCTCCTCCTGCCCCTCCTCCTGCCCCTCCTCCTGCCCCTCCTCCTGCCCCTCCTCCTGCCCCTCCTCCTGCCCCTCCTCCTGCCCCTCCTCCTGCCCCTCCTCCTGCCCTTTCTCCTGCCCCTCCTCCTGCCCCTCCTCCTGCCCCTTCTCCTGCCCCTCCTCCTGCCCCTCCTCCTGCCCCTCCTCCTGCCCCTCCTCCTGCCCCTCCTCCTGCCCTTCCTCCTGCCCCTCCTCCTGCCCTTCCTCCTGCCCTTCCTCCTGCCCCTCCTCCTGCCCCTCCTCCTGCCCCCCTCCTGCCCCTCCTCCTACCCTCCTCCTGCCCCTCCTCCTGCCCCTCCTCCTACCCTCCTCCCGCCCCTCCTCCTGCCCCTCCTCCTGCCCCTCCTCCCGCCCCTCCTCCTACCCCTCCTCCCGCCCCTCCTCCTGCCCCTCCTCCTACCCTCCTCCTGCCCCTCCTCCTGCCCCTACTCCTGCCCCTACTCCTGTCCCTCCTCCTGTCCCTCCTCCTGTCCCTCCTCCTGCCCCTCCTCCTGCCCCTCCTCCTGCCCCTCCTCCTGCCCCTCCTCCTGCCCCTCCCCCTGCCCCTCCTCCTGCCCCTCCTCCTGCCCCTCCTCCCGCCCCTCCTCCTGTCCCTCCTCCTGCCCCTCCTCCTGCCCCTCTTCCTGCCTTTCCTCCCGCCCCTCCTCCTGCCCTTCCTCCTGCCCCTCCTCCTGCCCCACCTCCTGCCCCTCCTCCTGCCCCTCCTCCTGCCCCTCCTCCTGGCCCTCTTCCTGCCCCTCCTCCTGCCCTTCCTCCTGCCCCTCCTCCTACCCTCTTCCTGCCCTCCTCTGCCCCTCCTCCTGCCCCTCCTCCTGCCCCTCCTCCTGCCCCTCCTCCTGCCCTTCCTCCTGCCCCTCCTCCTGCCCCTCCTCCTGCCCCTCCTCCTGCCCCTCCCCCCTGCCCCTCCTCCTGCCCCTCCTCCTGCCCCTCCTCCTGCCCCTCTTCCTGCCCCTCCTCCCACCCCTCCTCCTGCCCCTCCTCCTGCCCCTCCTCCTGCCCCTCCTCCCGCCCCTCCTCCTTCCCCTCCTCCCGCCCCTCCTCCCGTCCTTCCTCCTGCCCCTCCTCCCGTCCTTCCTCCCGTCCTTCCTCCTGCCCCTCCTCCTGCCCCTTCCCCCCCCCCTCTCCCGTCCTTCCTCCTGCCCCTCCTCCTGCCCCTCCTCCCGCCCCTCCTCCCGTCCTTCCTCCTGCCCCTCTTCCTGCCCCTCCTCCCACCCCTCCTCCCGTCCTTCCTCCTGCCCCTCCTCCTGCCCCTCCTCCCGCCCCTCCTCCCGTCCTTCCTCCTGCCCCTCCTCCCGCCCCTCCTCCCGTCCTTCCTCCTGCCCCTCCTCCCGTCCTTCCTCCTGCCCCTCCTCCCGTCCTTCCTCCTGCCCCTCCT